>APFE030269903.1:0-77862 GCA_000404065.3 Pinus taeda
TTGGTGTCCTTTGTTCCACTCTTATCTATTTTCATAAAGGAAAATGAAAGTAGTCTTTACTTGTTTGTTTCTAAGATAGCTACCAGTCTTAGTGGGAATAGCAGCTCTGATTGGACACTATTCCCGGTAACAAAATGGCGACCATACTGGGGAGCGAATAGATTGTTTGTTAGTCTATCTTTGTTTGTTTTATAAACTTACAGACGGAGCCTGAAGTCAAGCCAGCTAGCCTTCGAACTGCATTTGTTATACAAATGCAAAGTAGATCAATGCTGCTTTAATCTATCTCCGGGTTTTGTTTATAAATTGAACAATCGATCTGCAAACATTCTAATTTCCCTAAGTGGTGGCTCTAGTAACCTCCTTAGATCAACCCCTCTGATTTACATTTACTGAACATCACTTACTCAGCCTAAATCCCTGAACTGAATTGAAAATTGTGAGAAAAAACTAGTTAAAAGTCTCACACTGGTACCATCGCATCCTCCCTTCAAGGCAATCTGTATGCATCGCACTTCTCGTGTGTAGTAGGTGCGCTGCATGCTGGTTTCCCTGTGTGACAGGTGCGATGGTCAGGGAAGGTTAACTTTACCTTAAGACTTTGGTTTTTTCTTCACTATTTTCAGTTCTATTCACGAGTTTTCCTATCTATGGTCAGTATATCTCTGTGAAAACCAACTTCTCTTCCATCATTCCACCTCCATTGTGCAAAGAACTGTAAGTGTTTTTATGTATTGTGCACCATTTTCAGTTCTCTTTTACAAGGAAGTAGTGTAGTCGAACTGTCGTTTCTTAATCTAAAAGTGTCGTAAGTGTCGTTTTCAGTTATAGAAGGGAATCCCATTGTTCTTGATAGTCGATTGTACTGTTACTCTTGTATATGATTTGAATTAGTAGTTTTTAAAGTGTCGAAAAACAGTTTTCATTTCGAAATCGCAAAGTGTCGCCCTTATCTTCACTTCATTTTGGAAAGAAATTTGTTACGTATTGTTGCTTTGAAAATAATTCAGATTTGCACTTAGCATTCTTCTTGTCATTTATACATTAAGAAGATTGAAAACAAATACATGCATGTGCATTTGCATTTAGACTACTTGTTTTGATTTAGGATAGTGCATTTAGTGTGTGCTCTGTGCTCTTTGTTGGAAGACTCTCAATTTTGTTTCCTTAGTAGCTAGGATTTTCATTGCCAAAAGAAGATTAAACAATTGTTTATCATCTTAGACTGCATTTTAGGAATTGTATACACATCACGCAGTGAACTTGAAAGGAACAATTTTAAACAAGATCAACTATAAAATAAATTTAATGAATCTAAAAACGCTTTGGAACCTAACGCACAACATCTAGAAGTCTAGGCTAGAGACGTATTCCGGCGTCATAAAACCTGGTAACTATTTTTTTCATTGTTGGTTGGGTGATTCATCCACTCTGAAATGACAAGTGTCAGTAAGGACTTGTGCTCCCATGTACCGTTGAGTATATATTAGGAGACCACAATAGGCTATATCCTTTATCCTTAGGGAGCCGTGTCTGTCGCCTTATCGGTCACAATGCATTGAACACAGCATTCAGGAAGATTGACTGATGTACCGTAAAAAGTATTATGTAGTTTTGCGATTGGTTTGGTCATCCCCTCTGCCTAGATTTCCAAAGAAGTCTCTTTCGTTCCTTTTCAGACTCCTTAAAATAAAAGGTCCATTTTAGCACTTGTCACTTTAAGCTCATTAAAATTTGAAGGCGATTAGAGTCATCTTTTGTTTTTTCTCGACTCCTAAAAATTGAAAAAACAAGTTGTGTCAAAGCATCATAAAATTTATTTTAATCAGAATAACGTCACTGTTCCCTCGTTGGTCTTAGAAATTAGTCTCCCTTCATTGCAAGTTCATGTAGAATCACTAGGAAATCTTTTGGATAGACTATATATGTCTGAACAACCATCGACATCCAGGACTGTGTCATCTGACACAGCAACAGCAGAACCTCCTGCTGCTTCTCCAACGATATTCGCTGGTGTACCATCTGTCCCGGCAAGTTATCAACAACAAGCCGAAGTCCAATCAGGGACTGTTTCGACAACATGGTTAGTTCCTATTTCTTCATCCAGATTCTCATCTGGTATTTCTAATGTTGAAACTCAACAAATTGATCTAATGTGTCTTCAAAGGCCAATCTACCCTTTAAGTATTTGGTTGCCACCATATGGGGGGTAGTATGCCTTTTCATTATTCCCTCCTGGAGAACAACCATATGGGAGTTTACAATGAAGTTCAGGTCAAACTGGAATTACATCCAGCGGTTGGGTACCAATACTACCTCAGTAACCAAGGGTTGTATATTTAATGCAACCAGTCCACCCTGTGTCGAATATTCCCACTATACCTGCTATGGTGACTACATCGCAATTACAAGCGCTACCTGTTGTATGTCAACCCCAAGTTTCTCAGGTTGCAATACAACAACCTCTTGTCTCAGGGATTCAATCACAACCTCAGGTTAGTGCCTCCTTATCTGGAGTGACTCAGGCTCAAATGTAGAGCTATAAAAAGGGTCTCTTTCACCTCTAGTTACCTCACATTAATATGTCAATCGGGGAACGTTTTGCTATTTCAAAGAGTGTCTCAGTCTGAGGTTATCATTTGCCAGAGTAATGCTAGTAGCACAATGTTTGAAAATACAAGAGTAAATGGATGCTTGTTTATAGCTTAACTACTTCAAAAGATTCAATCACACGTTCAGAACACTAAGCAATTTATCAGTCAAGGGTTTGGTAGCAATAACCCATCCCTTTGGAAACTGATGGAAAAGGAAATCAGAGAACAAATCAAGGGTCTGGGAGCCGGACAGTAGATGCCAATGCTCACTATAGCCTGAGATCATTCTTCACACCAATAACAAGAAATGGAATGGCAGATAAGAAATGGAATGACAAAGAAATCGAATAGCAATGAAATGGAACAACAAACCTGGAATGGAACAAAAAGTCTGAAATGGAACATCAAGTCTGAAATGGAATAGCAATTCGGAAATAGAATAGCAGTTAAAAATTAAAACAACAACTAAGTCTAACAAGCCATAGCATCTTAGTCTATCAAATCAAATGCATTAATCATAATCTACAGGAATCAAATGACAATCCTTCACTCTTAAGGATGTATTGAATAACACACAGAAATGGAACAACATTGATTACTGATACATTATGGAACAATGTTGAAAAATATATATACACATAGCATACTCAAATAGTAATCTCATCCAGTTATCACCTTAGTTAGAAAGAATACAATTGCATTTCAAGATAGAACAACAGTATTCAGGAATCCAATAATCACAAAGCACAGAACTTCCGAGATGAATTCTGTAATGTTAAGGGACAAGTGCACAACACAAAAGCTCTGTAATGGAACAAGAACAGTATTTTGTAAAAACTAACAGTATTATATCAAAACCTAAAAGAACAATAATATGATGCAACATCAATACAATAGTTTTGTCTTTAGAGACCTTAATGAATTAAACATAACAGAGCATGTGATGTAAACTTATAAAACACACCAGATTACCAAAATCAAGTCAATAAGCAAACCACGCATAAACCAAGCGTAATGGTACAAGAGAAAGTGTCCTCCAGGGCCGGGCCCTTAGCCTCCAGGGGTACACCGCTTGAAGTTATTCCAGACTCAAAGACAAAATAGTAACCAAATTTGTATTAATGCATCAAGTAAAATTACAGTAGAGCAGTTCTTAACAAGACACGATGATCAAAGTTTTGATCTTTAAAAGAAATTACATAAAGGAATAATAATATCTCCTCCTTAGCTAACAGTGCTACCCCTTAAATAAGGGCGATGACGGAGATATCTAAGTGCAGAAATACATAAAACAGCGATCCCTCTGGATCAAGGATCCTGAGGGATTCGCCGAACTGTTAGCCCTCAGTCATTTCTTCTTTTTTTTTTGTGCCGAGCTGATATCTCTGCTTCCTTTCCCGGGCTGATCCACTTTGATCTTGTTTGCATGCGATCTCCCGTCGAAGGGACAACGGTTAACCCATCTTTGTCTTTTCCTTTAGAACGACAACTTCTCATTTTTTCTCCTTCCCGCATAAGGAAATGACAATTGTCAGTGTTCTCGTCTTGTATATTAATCTCACATGTTTTATTACAATTCTTTATCATTTTCTAAGTTCATGATGCAAAAAGTCTTGTAAGTTCTAATGAAAAGATGCCAAAATAATCATCAAAACATACCTTCTTTAGTACTCCACACACCCCCCTACTTACCCTTTTACATGCCCTCCTGAAAACATTTTAGTTGACGTGTAAGGCAGTGAGTGAGTAGGCTGGAGATGAAATCTCATGTGAAGGCCTACAGCCATGATGCGTAACTAGGTAGTCAAAGAAATGACCTGTCTGACCCTCAGTCATCTCGTACAGGGCTTGGTATCTGGGTGCAGGGCGCTAAATAATTGGACTCTGAAACCTATATCCTAACCAGGATGGCCCTTCCCTCAAAGAAATTTCACCATAGAGGGGCAAGCGGTTGGTAGCTAATTTAAAATTCTCATACTTAAATGGTTCTCTAAGCTGGATATTCGGATTAGATATTTGATATCGGAATTTAGCTACATCAATGGCAGCGTCTTTGATAGAGGAAAAATATTCTAATCCCTGCCAAATGATTGCCTCATGCATGGGTCCTAATGCTTCAATCACTCCTGGAGTCTTCATGAGGTTTCTATGTTTTCTCCATAACTGTACTGGATCCCTAGGCTCAGCTCTTATCCATAAATCTAATCTGTTTTCTTGTCTTTGGAAAGCATTATAGGCTTTGAGCCATTTAACTTGATTAACTGCAAATGAAATAAATGCCTGTAATTGAATTTCCCCAACAAAAGGGTCAGGGTTCAGCTCGGTCTCCTGTTCTAGTACAAGGTTATGTAAATCAAATTCACACAGTAGTCTATGAAATTTTACCCCGTAGTGCTTACAGCAGTTTATAAAATCATTGATGGTGTTAATTTGTATGGGAGCACCTTCTTTAATGGCCTTTATTTTCAATTACAAATATCTTTCCATTAAAAACAATGCATAGTTCTTAGTAGCGGCTCTACATGTTAGGACGTCATCGTATAAAGAATATAAGGTATCCATTTGCTTGATAACTACATCTAACCTACGAGTTACCTCTGTGACTTTCTCTTGTTCCCTTCGCCACCCTTCAAAGGCCTGGCTTTCGGATAGATTGACGTTCCTTAGCTGCTGCTGTAGCTCCTCATACTTTTCTCGGGGGACCGTTTGGTCTATAAGCTTTTCTGCTTCTTGCTGAGCTTGCTTCAAACCCTTTTGTAGGGTAACTGTTTTTGGATCCCTTTTCCATGCAGCAGTGGAGGCCGGGAGTTTTACCTGAACTTTCCTATTGCGTTGCTTTGATTTCATAACCCTTATTACTCCCGAAAGTGGTGCCTCCGTTTGAATTTCCTTATCACGGGTCAACATTTCATCCATTTCTATTTTATCGCAAATATCAGTCCATTTTTGTTCCTTTTCAATTGGAACAACAGTCTGTTTCTCAGTATCATTTGGAATAGCAGCTTGGCTTTCGACAGGGTTTTGAACCGCAGGATGGATTTTGGTCGTCTACCCCTTTGCCTTGAGGGGTTTTTCTGGAGTGGCCACATTTTTCCTTCCCGAAGTCCTTTTTACCCTTTGCCTTGCCTTTAGAATCCTAATCTGATGTGGACCTATACTATTATGCTCAATAATCTCTACTGTTCCTTTCACAATTCCCTTATTTCTACCATTTCCTCAGAAGGAACAGCAGGTTGTTCACTGCGGCCTGGACTATGACTAGTTTCTTGATTTTCTTCTTGGGGTGTTTCTTCACTGTTCCACTCTGGCTGTTCCAGGGAAAGAACCCTAATTGGTTATGCTATTTCTTGGGCGACTTCTTTTTCTGCCGTTGTTTCCTCTAGACTTTCTTCTGGTGTCTTCTGGTTAGGAACAAATTGTTCCTGTTCAGCATCTCCTGTCATCTTTTCATCATGAACAAGCAGATTTTCTTCTTCTGCCTCCTTTGCATGTGATTCTTCGGGTGCATTTTTCTCCTGGGGTTTCTCTTCGGCATGGAGGTCTAATGGACTGGAAGGTTGGCCATATTCGCCCATATTGGCCAAAACTCTGGCCAATTCATCTTCTCCAAATGGGTCCTGCAATGGGCTGCCTCCCTACTATTCCATTTCCTCCTCCTGCTCGGATTGCTCGTCTTCTTCTTCTTTGTCTCCTTCTTCCTCAGATTTCTCGTCTTCTTCCTCTTTTTGTTCTTCTTCTTCTGCAGATTACTCTGCCTCTTCTTCTTTTTCTTCTTCTGCAGATTGCTCTACCTCCTCTTCTTTTTCTTCTGCAGATTGCTCTGCCTCCTCTTCCTGCATTTCTTTCTCATCATCTTCCTTTTCTAGCCGTGGGGGTTGCTCATATTCTATTTCGACTGGCTGGCTGGTGCTTTCTTGGGGCTTCTCTAGCCCCCCTCGTAGCCGTGCTAACCGGACCAATTTCCTGCGCTTTTCTAGTTGCTCGGGTGTGCTGGTGGCCTGTTTACGCTTTGCCGATTTCTTGCGTTTTCTCGACGCTCGGGTGTGATGGTGATATGTTTCCATTTTTTCTGGATGCTCGGGTGTGCTGGTGACATGTTTTCATTTCGGGGATGGTGTGGCCAATCCCCCATTTATCATGGAAATTATCTCTTCCCAACTGCTCTGCTGCTGGGTGAGGCTATGGTTGACTATCAACCGAATCAACCCATGACGACTTGCAACTGACTCTACATGCTGTGCCTTTTTTATGCTCTGTGTAACATCATGAAGTAATGAATTCAACAATGCAGGTAAATTTACAGAGCATTTTTGTTTTAGTACAACTAAGAGTTTAAGATGTCGTGGTCTTACCACGTCTTTTCTGCCCTCACAGGTGATGTAGCTTTGAATGGTCTTTGCCAATTCTGCCCACGACTCTCCTAGTGCTGCTGGCAGAACCCCCTTTCCTCGAATTGTCAGGCTCTAGCCTTCGTCTTGGAAGATTTCTATAATCTTTTGCAATCTCTCCTTCTTTAACGTCCATATTGGTCCAGTAGCTGGCAGTCCTGAGACTTCTGCGATTATGTCGTCGGCGACTGCTATGCATCTCCCCCTCACTGTGGAGTGGTACTCTTGCAAGTTCTGCAAGAATTCAATTGCCATAGTCTCATTAGACTCCTTCAAGAGGTTAAGATAAGTTAGCCACCCGGCTCTTGCCAGGATTTCCGGGGCAGCAGCAGAGATTGTTAGTACTTGCAGTTCCCTCCGAATCAATCTTGCCCCCATGGTTTTGTTGTAAACTCTCAAAGGAACGACAGTTGTTTGCGCTGTTGAAACACAGAGAGGCTGACGAACGCAAGATTCATTCACACTCTAATGCTGTAGAGTATACAATGGAAATGGCTTTGAACAACAATTCATGCAGAAAAAACAAAATAAAAAGAAATAGTATATCGTTGAGCCTTGTTATAACCCAGTACACAACTTCCCGAATAGTGAGCTAACACGTAATCCAGGGAATGATGAGGTTAACCTCCCCACTCCGCATTGTGATAGGTTGTCCCAGCCGTCAAATAAAGGAGAAACGCCCGCTCTGCAACAAAGTCTTTAAGGAACAGCGTATGGCAATATGCCATGTTTACAAAAGCAACATATTACTGAAATCGAGGTGTAGAGTTGTGTCGCTTAATACGTAAGAGACTGCGATGATATGATGCAAGGTTGGGGATAAGACATTCATCGTAAATAGAGAGTCTCGTGCGGTCATTGTCAATTGTTCTGTCATGATTGGTGATAATATATATTCATGCGTTATATGGTTGGGGAAATAACATATAATTGATTACCATGGCATAAGAAATAGAAGGGTGCTAATAACTTACCTATTGGTGTAAATAATGTGACTTCAATACCATTAACAGTGCTCTGTTGGCGACAGGTGTCCATAACCTTGGCAGAGTTGTTTATTTCACCCATGGAATCATGATCCTTTGTGTATGCTTAGGGAACGTTGTGTAATGTCAAAATGTAGGCCATTATGCTGGCTTGTTGACTAGTTAGCCATAATGCCATTCACGAAGAAGGAGCGAAGAGTGGGCAGGCCGGCTCGTGATGAGACCTCCTATTCCAAGAGTTGTTTATTTGATATACCTTTTGGACCATATCCCTGGTGTGGTGGCCATAGCGGGAATGCCACTTCGCTTTTGTCTTCATGATCATGGTAGGCTGGCTCTTAATGAGACCTCCTATCCTGCATTTGACAACTTATAAGTCATGTTTGCTCTTTTTTCTTTCTTTTTCATAAAGTACTTTCCCTATTTATAAACAAAGGGTGGTTCAACACTCCTTAAGAGTAAGAATGGTGGAAGAAGTCTTAACATCCCAACAGAAAGATATAAACCATTTACTCTTATTCTAGAATAATAATCAAAGAGGATTAAAAGGGACCAACATGATACAGATAACCAATCAGAGCAGAATTAGTAGAACAATGACAGCAAAAGATAATGAATAAGCGTGTCCTTCCTTCTGTCCTTTTACCAATTCAGAGAAATTTCTTATAAAGATAGCGATTTATGATTGACTGATTTCAGTATGTTGTGATTTTGTTTCCATTGCATAAGTGCATAGCTGTATTCCAAAAGACTTGAAAGAACAGGAACAATAAGCATCCCCAATTTAGAACAGCAAAAGGAACAAGTTGTTTCATAGGGAGAGCAAAAGCGTACAAGTGGTGTTCCTTTTGAGAAAAGGAACAACAAAAGTCCACAAATGTTGTTCCTTTGGTAAAGGAACAACAGAACACATAGGTGTCGTTCCTTTGGAAAAGGAACCAACAGATCACACAGATGTCGTTCCTTTGGAAAAGGAACAACAAAAATCACAAACGATGTTCCTTTGAAAAAGGAACAGCAAAGCACACCAATGTCGTTCCTTTGGAAAACGAACAACAGAAATCAACAATGTTGTTCCTTTAGAGAATGAACAAGAAAACACACAAAGATGTCATTCCTTTGGAAAAGGAACAACAAAAATAAAAAATGTTGTTCCTTTGGAAAAGGAACAACAAAACCAGCAAATGTCGTTCCTTTGGAAAAGGAACAACAGAAATGAAAAACGTTGTTCCTTTGGAAAAGGAACAATAAAACAAACAAATGTCGTTCCTTTGGAAAAGTAACAACCGAAATGAAAAACGTTGTTCCTTTGGAAAATGAACAGTAAAACAAGCAAATGTCGTTCCTTTGGAAAAGGAACAGCCGAGATCGAAAATGCTGTTCCTTTGGAAAAGGAACAACAGAAATTGAAAATGTTGTTCCTTTGGAAAATGAATAGCAAAACACACAGAAATGTTGTTCCTTTGGAAAAGGAACAACAAAAATAAAAAATGTTGTTCCTTTGGAAAAGGAACAGCAAAAATACACAGATGCCATTCGTTTAGAAAAGGAACAGCAGAAATCAAAAATGTTGTTCCTTTGGAAGAAGGAATAGCAAAAACAGACAAATGTCGTTCCTTTGGAAAAGGAACAACATAAATCAAAATGGTGTTCCTTTGGAAAAGGAACAACAGAAATAAAAAATGTTGTTCCTTTGGAAAAGGAACAGCGAAAATACACAGATGTCGTTCCTTTAGAAAAGGAATGGTAGAAATAAAAAATGTTGTTCCTTTGGAAGAAGGAATAGAAAAAACACACAAATGTCGTTCCTTTGGAAAAGGAACAGCAGAAATAAAAAATGATGTTCCTTTGGAAAAGGAACAGCAGAACACAGAAATAAAGAAAAAGAACAAAATTATAGCAAAATGACGGCTAATCCAAAAGGGGTTGTTCTTTTGAAAAAGGAACAACCAGAAGAAAATGTTGTTCTTTCGAAAAAAGGAATAGCAGAAATAGTAACAACAAAACGTTGATTCAAAAATATGTACAAAAATGATTCAAGAAAAGAAATTATGTACAAAATGCAAAAAGAAGTAAATTCCTTAATGAATTATAGGTGAGGAAGACTTCTCTTCCTCCCCCAAAATCTCCATATCTGAATCTTGGCATAGCTACTAGCAGAAGGACTCCCGAGTGAGTGGTTTGCGATAGAGACGAACTTGGTGGCCATTTGCCTTGAAGGCATATCCAGAACCATCAATAGTGATTAGAATATGGGTACCATTGTCATGTACCTTCTGGATTTCATATGGTCCCAACCAACGAGTCTGGAGTTTACCGGGGAAGTCCTGAAACCTGGAGTTATACAAAAGAGCCCAGTCTCCTTCATGGAAGACTTTATTTTTAATGAGAGCATCATGCCATTTAGCTCTCTGCTGCTGGATTAGAGTAGTGTTTTGAAGTGCAGAGAGCCTAATTTCATCCAGCTCATTGATCTGTTGTAGTTGATTAATATGTGCCTCAGTTAGATCTAAGCCAACTTCCTGTGTTGTTCGTAATGTTTGGATTTCGAATTCTATGGGGAAAATGGGTTGTTTTCCAAACACTAGTTGATAAGGTGAGTAACCAGTGGTACTTCTCCATGTTGTTCTGTAAGCCCATAGTGCTTCAGGTAGTCTGACAGCCCAATCACGTTTATGTGATGCAACAATTTTCGTTAGGATTTCTTCTATTATTTTATTGCTACTTTCTACCTGCTCATTTGCCTGTGGGTGGTATGGGGTAGTGATTTTATGCTGGACATGATAGTTGTTGAGTGTTGCAGCTATTCTGTTCCCAGCAAACTGTGGTCCACCATTTGTAATTATCTCTCTTGGAAGGCCATAACATACAAATAGATGGAACAAAAACTGTATGACAGAGTCCTCTGTAGCTCTTGGCAATGCCTCTGCTTCAACCCACTTGGTGACATATTATGTTGCCACCAAAATATATGTTTTCTGGTTTGATGGGTTGATTGGTCCAACGAAATCAAGAGCCCATCGCTTGAATGGTTCGATGACTAGCTATGGTTTCAGAGCATCTCATCAGACTGACGAGAGCGTCCTGCTCTCTGGCAACTGTCACAGGCTTGGACAAATTTCTTTGCATCTTTGAAAATCGTGGGCCACTAATACCCTGTTTGTAGCACTTTATGTCCAGTTTTGCGATCGGCGAAATGTCCACCACATGGTCCGTCATGGCAGGCTTTCAAAATGTCAAAGATTTCATCCTCTAGAACGCATCTCCTGATATGCATGTCTACCCTAGTGTGAAACAAATAGCCCTCAATCCAAGAAAATCAAGTACTCCGCTGAACAATCTATTTCCGCTCATTAGGGGTTAGATGCTTTGGTAGCTTACCTACTGCTAGGTAATTGGAAACATCAAAATACCAGGGTGTTTGAACAGCCACAACAAACAGATGCTTGTCTGGAAATTGATCTTCAACTGCTGCTGCATCAATTGGCTTTGGCATTCTTGAGAGAAAATCGGCTACAGGATTTTCTTTTCTAGGTCGATCGTTGATTGTAATATCAAATTCCTATAATAAAATCAGCCATTTAGTTATTCTTCCATTTGTGATAGGCTTGTTTGCTAAATATTTTTATGGCAGAATGATATGTGTACAAGATAACATGATATCCAGTAATGTAATGTCTGAACTTATTGACAGCATGTATTATAGCTAAAAAATATTTTTCAGTAACAGTGTAGTTTAATTCAGCAGGGAATAAATTCTTGCTAATGTAATAAATTGCATATGGTTTCTTATCCTTTTCCTGCCCAAGGACCGCTCCAATGGCTGTATCTGAGGCATCAGATGATATCTGGAATGGAAAATCCCAATTTGGTCCTCGAAGGACTCGGGCTGTGGATACAAGCTTCTTCAGATCCTTGAAAGCACGTTCACATTTTTCTGTCCAAAGAAAATCATCGTTACCGGTTAGTGCATACAAAGGTGCAACAATACGTGAATAATGTTCTATAAACCTCCTGTAATAACCAGAAAATCCAAGAAAACTACATACCTTTGTTTGAGTGGTGGGAGTAGGAATAAGCAAAAGTATTTGGATTTTGGCTGGGTCTACCTGAATTCCAGCTGCTGAAATATAGTGTCCTAGGATAAGTCCTTCCGTCATCATCATATAACATTTTTCATGGCTTAAAAAAAGCCTAGTAACAATGCAGCATTGTAGGACTTTTTCTAGTGTATCCAGTGCTGGATCGAAATCATCTCTGTATGATGTAAAGTCATCCATATATACTTCAAGTCCTTCATTTATTAAGTCTGCAAAAATGCTATGGATAGCCCTTTTGAATGTGGCAGGAGCATTGGATAAGCCAAAAGGTAAACTCGGTAGGCAAATTTTCCCCAAGGACAAGTAAAAGTAGTTTTGTCTTGGTCTTCAGGGGCAATCTATATTTGATTATACCCACTGAAGCCATCGAGGAAAGAAAAGAATTTCTTTCCTGCTAAAGTTTCAATACTTGGTCAATGAATGGGAGAGGGAAGTGGTCTTTTTGTGTTACTTTATTTAGCTCCCTCTAGTCCACACAGATTCTCCATTTCCCCTTCTTTTTTGGTACCACCACAAGTGGGGAGACCCATTTACTATCAGAGACAGGATAGATCAAATTGACATCTAAAAGTTTTTGAAGTTCAACTTTTACCACATCTTTTAGATGAGGATTTAGTCTCCTCTGAGGCTATCGAATAGGTCTCACATCTTTTTATATGCAAATGTAGTGTGTACATAACTGGGGGTCAATTCCTTTCATATCAGGGTAGTCCCATGCAAATGCTTCTTTATATTTCCTTAACACATGGATGAGCTTCATTTCTTGTTCGAATGTGAGGTTGGGATTAATGTTTAAGGTTTTTCCCGGTTCAATTTCCACAATTTTACTATTTGCAACAAACCTGACAGGGATTGTATGATCATGTGTATCTTTCAGAGGATCTTCTTCTAATTCATTATCAAATGCTTCTTTTATCATATGACATTGTGTCCAAGATGTGAGTTCAGTTTGACTAATGAAATTATTAATGGCATCATCTTCTGTTTGGTCTTTGAAATCAAGTGCCTCTTCTATAGCTAATGGAGATCTAATGTTATCAGTAAGGTATGATGCATGGTGCCTATTAGTTTTGACTATTCTGACACTTGGCTACGCTAGGGGATATAGAACTAAGTTCTTGATATCTATTCCTCTAGTTATAATCATATTTTCTTGCCGACATCCAATATAGGCATCGGAAGTGGCGAGCCAAGGTCTTCCTAAAATCAATGGATGTCAATCAAGTCAGGTTTTGGGATTTATTATCAGAAAATTGGTTGGATATTCCCAGGAGTCAACAGAGACCATGAAATCACTTAGTATATCCTCTGGCCTAACCACAGATCGGTCAGCCAATTCTAACAAGGTAGAGGTGGGTTCTACAGATGTAATGCCTAGCTTTTGGCAAGTAGTGGTTGTTAAGATATTGATTGCAGCTCTAAGATCAACTAAGGACAGGGTCTGACCATAAATTTGGACAGTTACTATTGGGTTTCCTGGGTCTTCGTATTTAATGGGTGATTCTTTTCATGATAATAAGTCAAATAGAGTGATGACTACTTGGACTCTTGGGTTATTTGTTATATTCCTCCTTGGTTTCTTTATGCACAATTCTTTGATATTTTTTGCGTATATCGGGATCTCTTGAATGGCTTGGAGGAATGGAATTTTTATGTACAAATTTTGTAATTCTCCTAGAATGTCAAAATCAGGATGGTGTATAGGTCGAGGTATGACTAATCGTTCCGGGAATGGGGGAGAGGATGTGGTTGCTTGATTATGAGTTTGTTGTTTATTCACATCCTCTTCTTGTGACAGATGTTCTCTGGGTAACTGATCTTCAACTTGAACTGTCTTATCTCCCTCGGTTTCAATAATACGCCTAGATCTTAACTAAAGATCATTACACTCCCTCAGATCAGCTCCTACTTCTGGTGTTTCTATGATTTGGAGATATTGGACCGGTCTGTTATTTATATTGGGGTAGGGTTGGGCTGGGAGTTGCAGTCTCAGATTAGACTAGGGATTTTGTTGTAAGGCTAGCAGTGTAGGTTGAGGGAGAGGAATGGTTCCTACTGGCTGATGCATTGGTCTCTACCAGTTTGTCTGCCAAGCTGAGCTTTGTGAAGTAGGGGGAGTCCATTGTGGTGGGTATGGGTTGTTTTGCTAATATGGTGGGGTATAAAGAAGGTTCGGCCAACCAGATTGGCTTGCCTGATTCAGCCACGGGTTTGAGGAAGGAAACGACTGTGGTGACCAGTTTGGAAATGAGGGTTGGAATTGACTTTGCCACATGTTATATTGTTGAGAATTATACTGGAGAGGCTGAAAAGAAGAAGTTGGGTCTAGAAACATACCAGATTGTCGCGGTTGCCACTGACGGCGCTGGTTGAGCAAATACACCAATTCTGGCTCTTCTTTTGCTTCCTTATATACTGCTTTCAATCCAGGAAGTGAGGGACATCTTTCCGTAAGGTGATCTTTTGTACAGATGGTGCATGTTTGGACTGCATCCAGTGGACACTCCTTATGGCTATGCTTCTTCTTACATCTGGGATAGAAGATTGCCAAATTCTGTTTTGCCTCCATTTGCTTCTGCTTGGCCTGAAAAATATCAAGTTGCGTAGTTAGTGTCCCTAGTATATCAATTTTAAAATTTTCCAATAAATTTCCAATTTCTACACCCGTTACTCCTTCTGACGAGATTTTATTATCTCTTACAAACCGATCATGTTCTGCCAGTTTTACTCTTGTGATGCCTCTCGAGCTCCTGATACATAAATCAATAATGTCAGCAAAAATTTCTTGATAAATATCTCCTTTTCCCATGATGTTTAATGTTTCGATCCATTGTTCCTTCATGCCCCTTATTAATTCTATTTTCAACACATTATTAGGTAAAGGCAGCGATGCATAGGGAGATCTTTGTAGATTATACTGGAAACGTTCCACATACTCCTCTAATGTTTCGTTTGGTCTAGCTATCATCTGGAATATTTCATCCTTCAGTTCTCTAGACCTGCAATATTCATGATATTTTTTTAGAAAAGATTCTTTCATCCTCTCCCAGTTGTTTATAACCCTGCCACCTAATCCCATAAACCATCTTAAAGCAACCCCTTTTAGTGTAGAGGGAAACAGTTTTAGTTTCTGGGGGTCGGTGGTGTAATCATATCCCCTGCATAGTACATCAAATTCAAATAAAAATGCATCCGGGTCCTCTGATGTAAGACCGTGGAATGTAGGGATATGTTGAAGAGGATTGCTTTCATAGGCGCATTTGCTGCAGAATCCACTATGGGGTATTGTAATGTAGAGGTTTGGGTGTTTGGCTAGTTTTGAGCCATTGGGTCGAATATATGCCAATAACCTTCTTGGATATCTAGGAGGGTATTCCTAGGTTGAGAGGGAATGAATTTAACAGGAATAGTTTTAATAGCACTTCCTCTATCTGGGATATTGAGAGTGCCTATTGTTTGAGGATATTGAGTTTCTTCAAAGATGATTTTTGCAGCACTTCCTTTGTCTGGGCTATTCAATGGCTGAGTTGTCTTAAGAGGAGATCTCGGTTCCTCGGCTTCCCCTGTTTCTCCTCCTTCAAAAAGATTACTGAAATTCCCTTCCTGCAATAGTTTTAGAGTAGAATTTTCAATTTCTTGAAAGTCCTGCTTTTCAATTGAACTATGCACCTCAGCAAAGGCTACAGATGGTGAACCCGTGGCCCGAAAGGAACTAGTAGGCTATTTAGAAATAACTTTCATGGGTCCTACTAAGGGCTGAGATTCAAATTTCTTGTAGATTTCGTTTATGAAGGTTGATCGGCCAAGGGTCACCGACCCCTCAGCTTTTTCTGGCTTGGGTAGAGGTTTGGAATTTTTTTCTGGCTTTTTCTGCTTAGTCATGCACTCAAATTAACTACTAAATCCTACTTAAACAAATAGTAGAAAATCTGCAGAAAAGCGGGCAGAGGAGCAGGGCTTTTACATGCTCCATAGGTAGGTTCTTACCTTCCGTTTTCAAAACCCAATTCTTCCCTAACAAGTTCATACACTACTCTGAGAAAAAGGACAAATGGCTACACTCTTTCGCCGGCAACGACGCCAAAATGTAGAACTATAAAAAGGGTCTCTTTCACCTCTAGTTACCTCACATTAATATGTCAATCCGGGAACGTTTTGCTATTTCAAAGATTGTCTCAATCTAAGGTTATCATTTGCCAGAGTAATGCTAGTAGCACAGTGTTTGAAAATACAAGAGTAAATAGATGCTTGTTTATAGCTTAACTACTTCAAAAGATTAAATCACACGTTCAGAACACTAGGCAATTTATCAGTCAAGGGTTCAGTAGCAATAACTCATCCCTTTGGAAACTGATGGAAAAGGAAATCAGAGAACAAATCAGGGGTCTGGGAGTTGGACAGTAGATGCCAATACTCACTACAACCTGAGATCGTTCTTCACACCAATAACAAGAAATGGAATGGAAGATAAGAAATGGAACGAAAAATAAATTGAACAACAATAAAATGGAACAACGAACCTGAAATGGAACAAGAATTTGGAAATAGAACAACAGTTAAGAATTAAAACAACAACTAAGTCTAACAAGCCGTAGCATCTTAGTCTATCAAATCAAATGCATTAATCATAATCTATAGGAATCAAACAAAAATCCTTCACTCTTAAGGATGTATTGAATAACACACACAAATGGAAAAACACTGACTACTGATACATTATGGAACAGCGCTGAAAACCATATATACACACAGCATACTCAAATAGTAATCTGATCCAGTTATCACCTTAGTTAGAAAGAATACAATTGCATTTCGAGGTAGAACAGCAGTATTCAGGAATCCAATAATCACAAAGAACAGAACTTCCGAGATGAATTCTGTAATGTTAAGGGACAAGTGCATAGCACAAAAGCTCTGTAATGGAACAACAACAGTATTCCATAAAAACTAACAGTATTATATCAACACCTAAAAGAACAGTAATATGATGCAGCGTCAATACAATAGTTTTGTCTTTAGAAACCTTAATGAATTAAACATAACACAGCATGTGATGTAAACTTATAAAACACATCAGATTACCAAAATCAAGTCGATAAGCAAACCACGCATAAACCAAGTGTAATGGTACAAGAGCAAGTGTCCTCTAGGGTCGGGCCCTTAGCCTCCAGGGGTACACCGCTTGAAGTTATTCCAGACTCAAAGACGAAATAGTAAACATGTTTGTATTAATGCATCAAGTAAAATTACAGTAGAATAGTTCTTAGCAAGACACGATGATCAAAATTTTGATCTTTAAAAGAAATTACATAAAGGCATAATAACATCTCCTCCTTAGCTAATAGTGCTGCCCCTTATATAAGGTGACGATGGAGATATCTAAGTGCAAAAATAGATAAAACAACGATCCCTCAGGATCAAGGATCCTGAGGGATTCACCGAACTGTTAGCCCTCAGTCATTTCTTCTATTTTCTGCGCCGAGCCGATATCTCCGCTTCCTTTCCCGGGCTGATCTGCTTTGATCTTGTTTGCATGTGGTCTCCCGTCAAAGGGACAACAGTTAACCCATCTTTGTATTTTTCTTTAGAACATAAACTTCTCGTTTTTTATCCTTCCTGCATAAGGAAATGACAATTGTCAGTGTTCTCATCTTGCATATTAATCTCACATGTTTTATTACAATTCTTTATAATTTTCTAAGTTCATGATGCAAAAGGCTTGTAAGTTCTAATGAAAAGACACCGAAATAATCATCAAAACATACCTTTTTTAGTACTCCACATCAAACAGGTACTACGACTCCTCATCTTGTTCAATCATCCATTATTGGACAACAGCAAATGGTCCAACAACCGTGGCTGGTTCAATATCAACAACCGCAATTCCAGCAATCATATCAGGGACCTGAGCAACAATTCTTTGTAAGTAATGGGCAACTGCATTTACAAAGCGGTCATCAACAACCATACTATAGGTTATGCCCATCAACCTTACCAAAGTTACCAGCATCAAATACATTATGCTAGTATGCAAAGACCCACTGCTCAGGTGATTCCATCTTATCCTGGGTATGCTTCGCCTAACCTGAATCAAAAGTTTCCCTTTCTAGCAACTCTATAATTACCAGATCTGAACCAGCTGACGAATGATCCAATTGCTTATGCCCCTTGGTGGCTAGCGATTCCTCATAAACTTCCATCAGATATTCCTAAATTTAATGGAAATCCTAGTGAAGACCCGTCGAATCATGTGATGACCTTTCATTTGTGGTGTTCCTCAAACACTCTCAACGATGATTCGATCAGGCTTCGCCTTTTTAAGCGAACGTTAACTGGTTCGGCAGCAAAATGGTATATCGAATTACCTAGAGCTTCATTTGATAACTTTAGTAACCTAGCCACAACCTTTTTAACCCATTTTCAGTTACCCATAAGGTATGAAACGAGAACAGAGCTTCTTACCAATTTCAAACAAATGACGACAACTCAGATATCCGATCATATTTATGAGTGGCGGCATCGTCGTAGAATGGTAAAAACATATGTTCCTGATCAACTTTTGGCTTAATGGTTTATTAAGTCATTGTTACCTTCTACTACGGAAGATGTGGCAAAGGGAGGTGTCGTCACTGAAGAGAAAGTTATTGCTCGTGCACAATATCTAGATTTGATCTATACTTAGTCTGGCACGCTCTACAATAAAATACTTGATGCTCCTATACCGGATTTTTCCGTTCCTCCCCCTCCTAAATCAAACAAAGACTCTCATGTTGGTGATGGCATGATAGGTATGACTAGCACGAAAACCGTAAAGGCTACATCAAAGAAGGCTTGTACGATTTCAAGTCAAAATGAAAATGACAAACTTCTTGCCTTGGAGGTTAATGCCATGTCGACTAAAAAAGGCAAAGAACCAAAGCAACCAAGAGGCAAGAAGAAAAAGAAAGGGAAAAATAAGAAACAAGAGGAGTCATCTCCTAAAACATCTTCTGCAAATCCTTCTGGGCAAAGGAAACCTCCTTCAGGGTGTCAGATATGCGATATCATCGAACAAGAGATTGTCTATATAAAGCTGAGCTTAGAAAATTCCTCAAGAATTCAAAAACCTCAGCGGTATTGACTGATCTATTTCTGAACCCAAGAATAAATATGATTTCTAGCAGCAATGCTTCCCCGTCCTGAGTGCTTATGTTTTCCATTTCAAAACAACAAAATGATTCTTTGATATCAACAAGGAATAAAGATTATGGAAATCCACAGATGTCGAACAACAAGGCTATAGATCAACCTAGTAGTTCGACAACAACTTCGACCAAAGTTGTGCCATCCATCATTCCTGAGCTAACGATAAAGCCGCCAAAGGGAGTAGTACACAAATCAACATTTAATCCTCATGCCAGAGCAGCACAACATTATAATATAGTGGAGGATTTGGCCCAATCGCCATCAGCTATGTCGACACTTGAGGTGCTGCAAAATTGCCCCTGCCAAAAGCAGGCTTTATTCTCAGGATAGGTGGGATTGACCCAGCGGATTCCAGTCTTGTGGCCTTAGATCACAAAGGATATGACCCTCAGTTACCAGCTCAACTAGCTTTCCTTATTCAAGTGAAAGCCCTCAACAAAACTGTTCATCGAACAATTATTGATGAGGGGGCATCTACATGTATTATGTCAATGAGTTGCTGGAAAAATTTAAGCTCACCACCCTTGTCGCGATCGTCAACGACATTAAAAGCATTTGATGGGCTAACATACATTCCATATGGGATTTTAAGTAACTTGCAAGTCGAACTGGGGGGCAAAACAGTAGAAATTGATGTTGAAGTTATCGACGGAAACCTCGATTACACATCCTACTGGGAAGGCCCTGGATATATGCTATGGCTTCCGTTCTGTCAATGTACTTCAGAAAGATTGCATTTCCCTTCCAAGGAGGAATCACAATCGTCAACCAACAAACATTTCTCCCCAACAGTTCACAAGTTATGGGAAGCATTCCGATGATCCATGGAAGCTCAGTCGCTTCAAAATATCGGACTAGGCCTCCTAAAAGACCCTTTCTTAATGGGGAATTTTTCCCTTCCACCTCCGAGTAAGCTGGCAAAAGTGGCCATAGTGGAAACTTGTCCCATGAGATCTTCTACATCAACAAAAATGAGGAAGAACTCAGAACATTTTGATAGTGTGGATCATCGCGAGGCATTGCCTCCAAGCCCTACCATAGCTACATCATCTGATGATCAATTCAGTGATGTTGTACATTATGTACTGCGGGCATTGGAACCAGATATTTCCTTCATAACCCCTTATGAGTTGTGATTGAAGGTCGCCATGGGGATAGTTCTTTTACTATGTCAACCTCATTAAAAAATGAAACAACTCCCATTCCAAATCGAGTCTTTAATTATGATCTTGTAAAATCAAGGTCAAGTCTTTCAAAGATCTCGAACGTAAACCTTCATTCCAACCACCGCATTGAATGCAATGAAGCTTGGGGGGCATGCACCTTGATTTGCGTTATTATGCTCGAGGCATGAAAACTTATTGCGAGTAATGTTGTCGCACAGTTCAAGCTTGTTAAAAAATAAACCCTCCACGAGCAGTTTTAGTGCATAGTTCAAGCTCGTTAAAAAATAAACATAAGTCATGAGCACATGTTTCCCCCAACATTTAAGCTCATTAAAAAATGAACCGGTAAATAACCATTGTGAATTCCTTATCGCCAGCTTTTGAGCCTTGGTCATGTTCTCGCCATCACCTCCACTCTGTTTTTTAGCCGATCATTCACCCCCATATGATTGTTTACCCCTTCGAGGAACATCTGTGAAGAGTGATTTTATTAGCCATCCTTGTGACACTGCCGTGATTGGAAAATTCCAAATCTTACCTGGAATCAGCTGTTACCCGAAACCATCACTCGTTCCTCAACAACGAGTCTTCTTTAAGCTATTTTCACCTGACTTGTAAAATATGAAAAGATTGCCGAGCGATTGGCCTCTCCGGCTCGTTAAAGGCATTGGAAGTGTTATACCTCCTCTAGATTTTAATATTTTTGGACCTGAGGGATTATTACACAAAAAGATTGAGTGCTTGTCTTGTTCAGCTCGTTAAAACGATAAAAAATTCATCCCTTTTGTATTATTTTACACTTTTTCGGACTTAAGGGATTATACAACGAAAAAGAATCTTTGGAGTCTCCTTTCCATTTCTTTTAGACTCTCTAAAATTGAAAGAGACCGAGTTATATTTGTCGTTAAACTCGTTAAAACTGAATAGCGACAAACTCATCCAAATGGACGAGAATGAGTTTAACTGTCACTAGGATCGCTAAAATATAGCGACAGGTTCGCCCGAAGGGTGGATTAAAGAACAAGCATATGTTATCCTCCTCAAGATTGACAAAAATAAAGAGGTACTCATTAGCAATGATTGGGGAAAATTGGGAAGAAAACTTGAAGAAACTTTATTGGTAGCAAGTCGCTCTTGAACATGACACTTTCCTTCTGCATCCATGTCGGGTTGGGTTGTTTCATTCACCAGTCATCACCATTGGTCCATCACACCATCCATATTTGGGGTTAATGCTACCAATCCATCATCAGTGTCACCGATATGTTCAAGAGAAGTCATTCAGACAATTCACCTGTGTCTCACCTACTGTAATACATTCATGCTTCATTCCTTCATGACCGCCACCCTGAACCCTGTATCGTCAGTTTGTTTTCACCTCCAAAATCATTGGCTTCGTTCCGTGTCATTGATGTGGGATTCATTAAGGCCCTCCTGCGATGGGTCACTTCTTGTCGACATCAATGCATTATCCAAGAAGTTGACTTAGGAACAACCCTTTCAGTACTTTGAAGCTTGCATGCCTCAATGAAAAGCTTCTCACTTTCGGTGACAGGTTTACATCAATGGCCTTCGACCGAGAGATTTTGCGTGGTGTTCGATGCCAAGTCCTTTTTCACACCACGTGAATTGTACTATAGTACCTTGAGGGTCATTGTCATTATTGGTGATTCCTCTCGCGTCTGTTAACAACTTACATCATTCGCTGGTAATTAGGCGATGTATTTCCATGTTCGACTCCAGAACAATTTTCACATGATCGACTTGTACTCCAAGTGAAGATTGAACACGTTTTGAAGACCCTGGATCTAGTTTCATCCATCCGATCTGCGATATATTCAGGAATATAAAGACATCAAGTGTACATCATTGCCAAACAGATGATCATCCAAATGTATTGTATTGTATCTTATTACAGGTCAGCTCCCAGCTCAGAAAAACTTCAGATCCTCATAGTAAAGCATTTCACCCGACATCAGAAAGATTAATGACCTCATGCTTTAGGGGGCAACTGTTATAGACATTTTTGGGCATTTCAACCCCAATCGTAAATGTCCATAAACCGAGGGCTCCTAACTCTCTAAAAGTGTTGCTTCACTGCCTAAAGGAACAAGGTCATCTGATTACATCATCTCCGAGAGGTTCTCCACTAAAAACTGCTCATAAATGGTCAAAATTGGACCATACTGAATGCCCAGTGTAGAGGGTGCGATGCATCACACCTAATACACACGGGAGGTGCGATGCATACTAAAACTTCCTTCTACAGGGTACGATGGACAAGAATGGACAAGTGGTGGAGACAATTTGCTAAGTGGATGATCAAGGAATCTTCTAGAAACTTCTCATATGACACTTGCCTCTCAGAATTTGCTCAAGGATGAGTAAGAGATCAATGAAATCTCCAAGTGGAACCAAGAACTATCAGAGAGAGGACACTAATAAAACACCCAGAGCTGACTCACACTTTTGCAAAATCTATATATGGATCTCTCATCCCAGAGATCCAGGGGGTTAGAGGCTGCAACTTTGTATCTTATAGAGAAGTGTTGTTGGTTTTCTGGTGTACATTCATAGTGTTGGGTGATCTAAGCTTTGCTTGAGGTGAAGAAGGGCTTCTTATCTGGAGGATGATGTTGGGTCAGAGCACATGGTTGTAATCCTCTTGCTACTTTTCATCTAAATAAAGCTATTCTTGTTTCCTTCGATATTCTTGTGTACGTTTATATATGCATGTATATGGTTAATACACATCTGATCCTGTATTATTTATGAATTTAGATCTTTGTTTCTTGGATAGTAGTATGTTGCTGTGATTGCACAAGTTCTTTTGAAGTTGGTTAGACAAAGAAGAAGTGGCGAAGCTCTATCAAGAAGGAGAGGAAATCAAGTGCAAGACTCAGGTTGGTCCTCTTGGTTCTCCTCTCCTCTATTTTCATAAAAGGAAACAATAATAGACTTTGATTGTTTGTTTATAAGATAGCCACCCATATTATTGGGAATAACAACATCCGAGTGGACACTATTCCCGGATAACACCATGGCCACCCCACGATGCTAAGATCTTGATGTTGCAAGGATTGTAGCTAATGGCTAGGTCCCCTGATCGACCCACAATATCCGTGGCCAAAAAATTCCATCTAAGAGATAAGGAACTTAGTGAGCTGGTGATCTTTGTGGCCTCACCTAGGGTTTCTTGCACCATGATGATGTGAGAAGGCTCTACTTCGAAAATTCTACGCAAGGCTAGATTCTTGGAGGTAATATCCATGGCTGTGTAGTTGAATGAGAGACACTTAATGGGGGAACCCTGCCCGAGGTGTTCAATGCTCTAAGAACCCCTTCTAAAGTGGATTTTCTACGAGAGGCATCCTCTGCTCCTGCCCATTTGATGGCTATGGATAGATTTGATTTTCTCCCACGAGATGAAAGGATGACAAAACCAGGTTGGGTAAGTCCCAAACCGATGATATGAGATGGGGGACCACCTGTGTATGAACGAGAGCAAAGGTTGTAATGTGAGACGCTGACCTCCCGTTTGATGATGGGGAGGTGGATTGGTTGATAGAGAGGGAAAAGATGGAGCGGTGGTGGCGATGGAAGGTAATGTTGGAGCCATAGTGCAGTGAGCCACAGATGTGTTAATGGTGGATGAAACATTAGATGAGCAATAAGCAAATGAGGTAGGGAAAGCTGTCAGAGAAATACCCAATAATTTTGTGGCCTCAGCTGCAACACGAGATTTTTTGAGGGGGGGTGATGGCATTCTGTGCACTCCTTCCACCATCCTTGGGGTGATGTTACTGACCAGAGGAAGAGGACTCAAACTAGGAGAGCGATTCAGAGCCAGTGCTTCATTCCCTGTAGAAGTAGTAGGTGCCCTCATAGAATCCTCTCGTTTTTTGATGAGTGGGAAATCCTTAAAGATGTGCCCCACTTTGTGAAATCTTCTACATCGGAAGGGAACTCCTTCGTAGTCGAGGATATGTATCCAAAAGTATTTCCCCCATTGAAGAGTGATTTCTCTTCCAAACCTTCGCGAGTGTCCAAATGTACCACGATGCGAGGAAGGGTTCTATTCTTCGATTGCACAAATGTTCTATCATGGTCCAAATAGGTGCCTAGGGAATTTCCAATTCTGACAAAAATATCCTCGCACCAGTATTGCAGTGGAAGCCCTCGCAAGTGAACCTAGAGAGGCCTCGCCCCAATTTTCTCCCTCTTTTGATTGAAAATGAGACTCCATCGCTTGAGGAGTATAGGGGCCATCTCAATATGCCAATATTTTGTGAGGACAAGATTTGGGTAATTTTCTTTTGCAAAATGAAGTGCAAACCAACCCCTGGGAAATACCTGCACCTCAAGGAGTTCCTTAAGCATACTTCCCCAAATCTCTCGGACCCATAAGGTGACCTTGTTTGCTGAGTATGCTCGACCACAAACATGTCCGACCAACACAGTGTTAGCCATGTATGCATCTTCCCCAATAGCAGAGCTCTTGCCAAAATGTATTGTGATGTCCTTTGTGGTAGCTTTCACACACTTCGTCTTTCGTTTCTTAGTTCGTGGGGTAGATGGATGGTACGACAATGGATTTGGTGAGCCCTCTTGAGTTGTATGAGCTGCTTACTTTACCTTCACCACAGGGGTTTCAAAACAGCTCGACAGGGAGTTTGTAGAGATGGGAGGGTTTTGACCCCCAAATGCGTGGAGGTCCTCAAGCGAAGATGTGAAAAGGGTCGAACTGGATGGATGGAGGTGGTATGCTGGTGGATTGAGATCAAAAGAGGGCGAAGGTGGAGTGTTTGCAGTGAGAATGTGAAGAGTGTTTGGTGATAAAGGAGGGTAGTCCAGTGCAGGGGAATCAATAGAAAGTGACCCGAATAACAGAGGAGCTATACTGTGACGAGGATAGGAAACCATGGGTGCAGTGCTTGACGAAGCAGGATTGGACGGGGGAGATGAGCCAGATGTCGGCGAAATGAGGTTAGGGTTTCCAAAAACGACGCAGTCGGGGAAAGGATCATGAGTATAATCAAGGTCCTCGACCTCCATAACATCGCCCATGGTGTTAGTTGTTACTGTTGGTAGATGGAGATAGATGTGGTTGCAACACGCCCAAAACCCTTACGGTGCTCTCCTAATCTCACCATCCACCTTTTTCAGTGAAGTGCCATTTATTTCAAATAAAGGTTCTATTTACATTTTAGTTCAAAAGGTGGTGTTTTACTACAAGGTTCATCCCACCTTGTCTTATAACCACACAAGTAGGTAGTAGATTCAATTGACATTTCTAAACAATATATTTATTTCTCTTTTAGTTGGGACAAAATGCCTAAGACTTGCTACATGAGTTTATAAGCATGACAAAGCCAAAACTTATGGAAAAAAAGTGAGAATTTAGATGGCATAGTAGGCTTACCAACTGAGTATTGTGCATCAAAAGAATTTATATAAAAAAAAAATTCCATCAAAGGGTCAAGTAACATTGTGTTGCATGTAGGGCTGAGCTCAAGCTTGGGGAGGCAGATCTGGGGATTGCTTCTAGTTCCCGAGAATCGAATTCAAGAACGACAAAAGTATAGCCTATAGAAGAGGTCTTATTTAGCCAATAAGAAGGAGGTCAAGTGTCTTATTCATTGGAATGATTTTCTATATGGTTTTTTGATTGCATAGCCACTATTTTGGGTTCGGGTTCACTCAGTGTAAGGGTGATAAATTGGTCTAGTTGTGGAGGTTGCGTTCTATTTGGTGTGGGGATGTGATTTAATGCATAATAGTGAACCAAAATACTTGCTAATACCCCTAATGTGTGAGTTACATTAAAGGGAAACATTTCCATTCTATCCGTTGTGTATGTTGCCTCTTTTTTGAAGAAGGGTTTGGGCATATAAATTGAGCACTATTTGCTAAACGTTCGTCATTCCATTGACTGAATATATTGAAGATGAGGAGTTGTGCTTGATTTTTGGATGTAGCACACATTTTGGACAAGTTTAACCTCCATTGGTCTCTCTTTTGTCTTTGTGCGTGGATGTGAAGACAAACTAAATATCAGTGAATTTATTGTCATGGTTAGCATGTTCATGGGCCAAGTTAACCGTGGATTTTCCCTTTAAGATTGGGCGGGTCATCTGTATTGTGACATCATTTTCGGTTGCTGAAATGAGTTCTAGAGTTACATGTAGAAGGGACATTATTATCATATCATGGAAAATGTTTCAGGTAAGCCTAGGAATCAGGTGTTTGGGGTTATATATTTGTGGACAAGTGGGGATGCGTTGTTTATGGAAGCACCGAGCATGTGGCCATTTGGGAAGCTATGATATCAATGTATTAAGGTTGGATCAACTTTCTTATATGACTTATATTTCACTAATATATTATGAAAAACAAGTCTAGGTTCTTTGTTGTGTTCTCATCATATATTTTCCTTTATATAAAATTAATATGGTGGTTGCGTACCTTTCAATTTTCTTTAATATTAGTAATAATAGTGTTATGTGTTATTTTTATGAGTCCTACATACTGTTCTATTCACTGGAATGAAGTTTGATTCATGTTTATGTAAATTCAAATTGATTGCAAGTTAAAAAGGCCACCTACATCAATTTACCCACTAAGTGTTGACAAAATAGTTCATTAAAAGACTCATTGAAACTGAGTAAAAACTCAGAAATTTTAAGTGCAAATTGGGAAAATTTCAGCTAGGAACATTATAGTGGTATCAGAGCATCTTAGCTAACTATGGGCCTAAATACAAGTGAACCAGAGGAAGAAATGGAAGGTACCATGGAAAATATGGAGGGTTTAAAAGTAGCTAGATGGCAGCAAAGGGAAACACATGAATTGGTGGAGGAGTATGCTAGAACTACCCTAGAAGTGGAAAAACTCATGGAAGCATGGCAATTAGCAAGGAAAGAAGAGAGAAATTGCAAGCCGCAAACTCGAGACCCTGAAGAGGAAAAGGAAATTGAAGATCCTAACAGAAATGGAGATTTAATGCATTCAGTTGAAGAGACAGACTTTAATGCAGTTGATTCTGTACTAGTAGGGAATTAAGATGCAGTTGAAGCTCTCAAAGGAACATATAAAGGGAGAAAGGACATAGTGGATAGTGATTTTGGAGGAAGATACATCCAGATTTATTTCCACTTGAACGATCAAAGATTTCCTAAGGAAACAAGGCATGGATTGTATCCCAATGGAAGGGTTATATCACTAAAAAATAAAGTTGGGCTACCATATATTAATAACTTTCCATCTGGAGAACTAATTGTTATCAAGGTACTTGCATCCAATACAATTTTGAGTATGACAGAAAAGGAAACAAATACTACTTCCAGAGTAATAGAACGTACCCCTAAGTCATGCAGTGAAGAATGCAGAAAGAACAAAACAAATTTAATGTCTGTTTTTGTGGGAGGTGATAAAACTTGGCTTATCTTGGATCAAAGATATTTACCTACAAATGAAGAACTTTTATCGAATACAATAAAAGGGAGGCAAAAAAGAAGTCGGACGACCACTATGTTTGATCGAGGCAAAAATAGGAATGTTAGAATTATATGGGAACTTTACAAATCAACCTTTGGTGAAACCAAAGATGGTGCAAATGAAAATAATGGAGAGTTCCTCATGATTGTATCTAATGCTAAAGAGAGGGATCAATCTTCTATATCTGCTGCCTTTGCATTGAGTACAAAATCAAGGGGAGAATTATTTAAAAAAAAAACGTAAAGCAACTAAGGGTTTGGAGATGGATGTTCCCTTGGGATCCAAATGTCATGTTAATTCAAACATGGTTAAACCTGTTTTGAAAAGGGATGATGAAAAGGATTATCCACAGTTGAATCCACCTGTTTTGTTAAGCCTTAATATTGAGCTCATGCCATTTACTAATTTGAATTGTGCTACTAAAACACTATATCAGTTTGAAAATCATTCAAGCCAGGGAATAGAACATTGTGTAACACATCACCATGGAAGATGTCACACTACTAGTCATCAGCTATTTTATCCACGTAAACCCTCGTTTAAAACTATGTCGCCTGAATTCACCAGTGAGGTACAATTCTATAATGGATAAATTGTAGTGTTTATTGTTAATAATCAGAAATATTCCTTGGTATAAGCTAACCATGTTCCAATATGCCGTGGGATGACCCCATTTATTGTTAGGATATTCCGACACATAGGATTAGTTAAGTATAACTTGGTCTAGTATAGAGTTAGGTAAAGTGTGTTTCTTTACTATGTACATTTGTGACTTACAATCCGACGGTCACGATATGTAGTGATCTGATGGTTCATTCTCTCCTCGGTATTACTGACACTTGATCCATGGCTTAACACTCGATTGGTCCATGAATTCTATTTAAAGCGCATGGAGGGTCATTTGTAGGTTAACCAGTCACGAGAGAAGCTTATGTAAATTTTCATTCTTTTATTAATAAATTGCCTTAAGTGGCCGCGTTGGCTCAGGCCGTGGACTGTTTCCCTCTTTGAGGGTTTTAACCACGTCAAAATACTGGTGTATTGATCTGTGATCTGTTTGTGAGCGTTTTCCTTTGGTGTTCTATCTGAGGAACTTACCCTGTAAATTCCTACATGGTCTCAGAGCTATTTGAGGGCCGCGTCCGTTGGTGATGCAAATTTGAAGTCGGTACAACTGCATCCGACTGCCATCTCCTAGATCTGCTATTTTTGACTTCTTTCAGGCTGAGAGGATGGCTCTGTTATTTTAGGAGCATCTGTTCCAGTGAGGAACCCCTTTCGTTTCACGTGAAAAGGTTTCTGGTAGCCCTAGTTGCATCATTTTTAAGATCTGGAGGTATACAATGTTTATTTGGAGTTTACAATCATTCTTTTTCTCTCTGTTTATTATTTCGGTTTATTTAGCTTCTTTTTATTACCAGATCTATACCTTTCATTTCTGTGTATGCTCTTTGCCCTGCGACTCTGTGCGATCTGGGCAAATCAGAAATAGAAAGGAAGGTTTTTTCTCAGGTGTATGCTCTTTTCCCTATGCCTTAGTGTGATCTCGGAAAATCAGAAACATTGAGGAAAATATTTAGTTTCTGGGTAAAGCTAACTTTAAGCCATAAGGCTTGTTTTTTTGTATGTCTGCGTTGGTTTTGTGTTTTTGTTTTGTAGGAAGAAAAAGAGCTTTCTCAAGCAAGCACGCAATCCAAAGCTTCAGTGACCATGTAAATTCCTACATTTATGCCTTTCATACTTTGGTATCTAAGGTGGACCATGATGAAAATTGCTTTGACATTGTCTCTTCATTAAGATTGGAAATAGATTCTGGTAAAATGTGCCTTCCTGTAGGGTGTAATGGGGAACATATTGCAGACCATATTTCTTATTCAGTGTGGTTATATTCGAAGCCATAAAAACTTTTAGATGAAGAAGGGTCAATATTACAGCACAATTATATACCAGGATTCAAAATCACTAGCCTTCCATTCATGTTGGATGGGAGATTAATCTCAGTAATAAGCTACTTTCAAGTTGGCTCTATTTCCCATGCTAGAACAATGTGGCCAAACATAAAAGAAGGAAAAAAAAGGAAACATAATGATATTTTTGTCCCTATTATGTATAGTGTTGAAGATGAGGCAGCAAATAATGAAATGCAAGGGGCCATTATTCATTAATATGGACGGATAGTTAGCTGTGGCAAAGTCATTGCACTCCCTTCTCAGGTTCTCCTAGTACCATCCCCAGATCAAATGGCTAACAGGAGTAAAGGAAGTATTATACTTATCAATGTTTACTTTGTTATGGATGTGATTCAATGACATTCTACCACCCTTCGAAGCAGAATAGTAAGGATTAAGGAGCCCCTTCACGGGTTGTTTGACTTCAAAGGTGTTATGGTGCCATACTACAAAGGGAATGTTGTTTTCTCATTGAAGAAACATTTGTTGGAAAATGGAGATGGTGTCTCCATTCTTTTCCATTTTCCAGGAATATACACAGGTGAATGGAAGGAGTTCCTAGGACGAGCAATTTGTGAGACAAAGGGTGATGTCTTAGAACAAAATGATAAAGTGCAAAATCCTTAGCACTGGGAATTTAATAAAGGGGAGGTTCTAAGAAAGATAGTCAGAGGTCTGATGTACTACCAGGAAGCTGTAGAACTCCATTCATTTTTTAATATGGTAAAGGATGAAGAAATTTTTGAAGGCTACAAGGTACAAAGGTCTATTCAGGATGAGCACAAAAATAATCAGAGATCAGTATGGGCCAATTGCAAATAGTGGAAGACCTTAAATTCATATATATTGTATCATGTAAATTGTATGGTACACATAAGAGATCTGATAATGATCTGGTGAAGAACATCTTGGGCCTTATGTTCACATACCAATCTCCACGGATTTCTTATGTTTATGAAGAAAAATATAGAAAGATAGATAAGTCCCCCAAGGTTTAATTACTCAGTCCTTGTTAAGCTTTTGGATCAGCTAGACCAGAAAATATGTTGCATCAAACTTTCTGGACATGCTATCCTTGGTGAAGGGAAGCTTAAAATCAAAATTCTACTATTAATTTCACTCATAGTGAAGATCAGAAAATAATTGGAATGAATCAAAACAACTATCTTGAAGGAGCTTTTAAGATCAGATATCTGTTGTGGAAATATTTTGGAGACCATGGGGTGCAACCCCCAACAATTCCTCATTTAAGAATGCACATCTCTATGAGCAACAAGACAAAATTGGCTCGAATTATATCAAATCAATAGGCTATTAATGTCACCATTTGTCAGCGGCTGCTAGAAAACCCACCTAAGGTATGATTTCACCATGGGCATGTGGATTGCTGATCTCATATCACAAGAGGTGTGAGCAAAGCATCAAAGGTGACAATTTTGAGTGTGGATATTTTTGTTGGTCTTAATCCAATGGCCAAGGAAATGTAATTAATCATTAATACATCGAAGTTGGTAGAGTTTGTGGTCTAGGACTTGATCAAAATTCTCTCCTTGAGGCAAAGATAGCCATTGGAAATGGTAAACAAACATTTAGTTGGTATATCTATAGCTTGGGATGTAGCTTTGAATTTTTCTAAATGAGATCATGCTATTGTACCACTGTGGGAATTTACTTTAGTAGTATGGTAACTATGCTTATAGTATATGTGTCCCTATATGGCCATTTATATTTGGTTCTCAATGTAAATGAAAAGAAAGTAGGCATACAAACAAACATACTACATGATATGGTTCTGAAAGAAACCACTGCTACACAGTCCCTTATACAACTTGGAATGTTAATAGATTTGTCTATGTAACTGCAGGTTTTCTTAAAACAAAGATTCTGCAAAGATTTGGTAGTCATGCAGCCACAATTGGATCCTGTATTCTTTAATTTCTCTCTGGGGACAACTACTCATTACTATGGCAGTATGATTAATTTTCATGGGTCACAAGAGAGTACATTACTTGAAAGAGAAACAAGTTGCATTACTTCTATCTTTGCTGGTGTAGATATGTAAATTTTGGTTCATACGTTGCATATTTCTCTAGAATTATTTGGGACTCCAGACTATATGATGGGACTGCAGACTATATGATGGATTGCTTGGGACAAGCAATCTTTGGAAGGGAGGACTATCATGTTCCCAAATTTTGTGAGTATAAATTCACTAAGGAGTTTTGCCAATTTTGGAAATATCATTTTGTGAGAGAAGAAGAAAGTTTAAACTATTATTTAATGGGATGGTGGAAAAATAATAATTTATTAAGGAGGAAGACAAATCCTTATTTCTTAGAGAGGTGTTCTACAATCTAGTATATGGGGAGTTTTTTCACTTAACATTACATTATAAATATATTATATATATATATATTCATATATATTATATATTTTTATAATTTTATATATATAATATATTATATATATAATATATATATTATATATGGTATATATATATATTTATGTAATTATATATTATATATATATATATAGTATATATATATATATATATTAAATATTATATATATGTTTTAGGCTAATATCTATTGTATATGCTGAAGATATGTGTAACATTACTTAAAAAAATTAAAAAGAGATCAATTAGCTTATTCAATTAATAACAAATAAAATTAGCTAAAGGAAGTGGAGTATTCAATTGGGCATATCCTGTAATAATAAACGCTTTTGTTTCTTTGAGGGTTTCACTTGTAGGAATGTAAAGTCAATATTATGTAAGGTGCTCAATAAAATTAGTAAGAGAGGGGAAATATTGACTACAATGTAATATTTAAGGTGGAGTGTGAACTGAAATGTTAGGTATAATTTAATAATATTACATTTTAATTAGTATTTATTGCCACCCTGTTGGCCCTCATTTTGATGTATTTTATGCATATTCAAGTATTTAAATTTAATTTTGCAATTTTTCTAAGTTTTTATGAAAATTGAATTTTTGGACAAAATTAGAAATTACCATAATATGTATATGGATGTCATATATGCAGAAAACCTAGGCAATAGGTGGATAAATTTATGGAAATATTGAGAACTAGGACTGAACTAGCTCCAATTGGTTCGGTGAAACCAAGCTTAATCAGGCACTGTCAAAGATGGTCAAATAGGACCAATCATAAATAGGGCAGTTTTATGATTTCATGGGATTTTCCATATTTTTAGTGATAGATTGGATGAATTCGACTTGGATAGGTGGATATGGATAGATATAGTTGTTATAAATACTTTAGATCAATTTGTTTCATGATCTTCTATTTAAGCTGAAACTTTGAAGGCTTATGCCAAGTAGAATTTGTATAATTTTAGGTTGAGACATCTGAATACTTGAAGTTAATTTGAGGAACCTGTTCAACTTTCATTTTGTTGTTCAATGGTGTGGATGATTGATTGAAGTTGTAGTAGTTGATAGTCTCTTCAAGTGTGCAAGGCCTATGGAGGCCCCCCACTCCAAGCTAAGTACACTTCATTGTTAAACTAGCTTGATTTTCATACACTAGTTCCTTCATATGTGTTTACTTTTCTTGCTTCAGATTTGCTTACTTGATTTGATGTATGATGATTTATGTTTGCTAATGAATCTTGATTTATTTATCATCTTAATATGAAAAGATAACATAGTGTTCAAGTTGAACACTCCTTTTATTGGATTAATGAATAAAAATTGAACTTCATCTTTCTTGCTTTTAGTAATTATATGAAATTCCAGTTTTCTAGCAATAGCATAATGATGAATGAATTTGTGATGAGGAATATCAAGGATCTCCTAAGTTAGTAGCCTCTTTCATTATTTATTTGTCCATCTTAACCTACTGTTAAGTAATGGTTTTTTATTTCTATTCATCAAGTAATATTGTAGAAGAATGACACAAATGGATCTCCTAAGTTAGGAGCCACTTCATCTCACATATATTGCATAAGTGAATTATAAATTATTTGATTAGATTTATATTTATAATATGTATTTCCTTAGTTATTCATATTTTATCTTCTAAGCTTGACTACATCTCATATCCATACATTTTGGACATGCCTCTAAGTTTTACAAATCTCGATTGATAATGAAATACTTATGTTAATTTGTGTTAATAAATTATCTCAACATTTTGGCGTGTTTTCCACGGAGGCATTAATCAACATAGTCAAATAGAAGATAGAAACAAAATCTTAAAAAATACAACAAAACAAAAACAATAAAAATTCATTTATATTATGTTTCTCTTAGTTATGTTTCTTTATGCCTATAAATAGAGATGAGAAAGGTAGATTTATTAAACAAATTTCCCCATCCATAGAAGTAGGACCATCAAGCTTAACTAAACCAACAATAGAAGAATTAGAAGAAAAACAAAGAACAGGACATATATTAACTTTAATTGAAAGACAAACCTTGTTAGCCTCTAAGATAAAAATTAAAAAAAAAAACTCCAAAAGGAGCACCCACTTCAGAAAAATAAAAGGAAACAAGGAAAATTGTTAAACCAATAGATCAACCCATTTTTGAACCCTTAGATCAACCTATTTTCGAAAACAAGCAACAACGTGAATCTCAAATTTTTCATTGAAATAGTTGAAACTATGACAGAAGAAGGGCAAGGATCTGGTATTCTCACTCCGGAAAAAAGACTTGAATATGAAAGACAACGAAGAGAATGGAGAAGACAAAGAGAAGAAGAAGAAAAAAGAGAAGCTTATAGAAAGATAGAAGAAGAAATAAAAATAGAGTATGATAGCAACAAATTAAATTATAATGAAAAATATGATCAAAGAGCTACTTTTGGCTTTCCAATCTTAGATACAAGTGCAATATTAGGAGAAGAAGTGAAAATGAAAAATATTCCACCTTCTCTATTGCTTAACTTTTATGGAATTTCAACAAAATATTTTGACTCATTTATGTTTGAATTTGAAATCTTGTGTAGAACTTATGGGTACACAGGTGACACACACAAACTTCGTCTCTTTCTTGATACTTTGAAAGTAGCAGCATTAAAATGGTTTATGGGTTTAGGAGAACGTACAATAACTTCTTGGGATGACATGAAGAAAATATTTCTTAAAAAGTATGAAAACTATTGTAGGCCTAGGGACTCAAAAGAGAATGTTTTTATAATGACACAATAAGAAGATGAAAGTTTAGAAGAGTACTTCGAAAGATTTGCTTACAATATTCAAAAATCTAAACAACACTCACTAAACCAGGACACCATTCGAACAATCTTTCTTAAAGATATAAGAGATGAATATCTTGACATTCTAAATGTAATGGGCAAGGGTGATATTTCAAACTTTCCATTTAATGAAATTGTAGAACTATGTCAAAAATATTATAGAGGAAGATCAAAAGTTGGAAGGAGAGATGTTAGTTCAAAAGCAGCAAAATCAGCAACTGGAGGGGTAACAAGAGCAGAGATAGGCAGTTTGCTGGAAAAATTCGAAAGTGATCTTCTAAGTACATTAGGGACACAAATATATGTTCTAAAAGCAAACAAAAGAAAGGAGAATAAGAAAAAATCTTAGCAATATTTTGTCCCAAATGTAGAAAGAAGCATGCATTATGAAAATGTCCTTTAGATAGTGTTCAGGTATGTGGCCTCTGCACAGAAAACCATTTAACAGAAAATTGTCTAAAGTTGAAAGAATTTCAAATGAATCCAATGGAAAAAGTACAAGGGGTAGATGGCCTTTAGTATATGGCACCAAGAAGACCTTGGTAGCCAAGGACTCGTCAGCGATTCCCGCAACAACTCCCACAAAAAAATTATCAATATCCATCTCAAAATTATTGGAATACCCCAATTCCATGGCAAGCTTGGCCTCCATGACAATATCAAAACCAACTTGTACAAGGTTGGAGAGGATATAGTTATGGAAACCAACCACCTCAACAAATGTATCCTCAACATACCAACATCAATACCAGCAACAATATCAACAACCATTCCCATACCAACAGTTCCAACAATATCCACAATCCATGCCATTTCCACAACAAAATACCACACCATTACTAATACAACCACAAAAGATACAAATACCTTTTAATCATCCTAGACCAACTCAACTACCAACTTATCCAATAGAAAATTCGAGCAAAAAAATAGATAAACCTACATACAATGTGGAAGAAGCAATATATTTCCCAACATACTCCATTCTTCCCATAGATGATGTCGATTTAAGGTCTCGGAAAGTATTGCATAAAAATTCTCCTCTGATCATAGAAGAACCAGCTCAGCAAGGACAACAACTTGAAGCATCACATTTAGAAAATCAAATGAGAAAGGAAAAACTGTAATAACTCAAACACCACCTATCTAGAGAGGTTAGTAGAGCAGAAAATTCAAATGTCTCTTCCTGAATTTGATATTTTGGATGAATTAAAAAATTCTTATGTCAAAATTCTTTTATTGCAGGCAATCAAAGAAATTCCAATTTATGCTAAAATAGTAAAGGAATTATGCATCAAGAAAACTTGTGAAAAGAAAAAGGATCATACTACAATCCAAGTCATTAGAAAACTAGCTAGCCTCATGTCTACAAAGATAGCGGTCGAAAAATATATTGACCTTGGTATCCCTATGGTTACTATTTCAATAAATGATTTTTCAATTCCAAACACAATAATAGATTTGGGAGCATCTATAAATGTAATGACTACAGAGACAATGAAACAATTAGATTTAAGCAACATTAAATCTACTACTACCATATTAGAGTTAGCATATAGATCTAAGGTTGTACGAGAAGGAAAATTAGAAGATATCATAGTCTCTTTGGATTCATGAGAGTATCCTGTAGACTTCCTAATTTTTCAACCAAAAACAAACTTGGGAGGATATCCTCTAATATTAGGAAGACCATGGTTAGTCACTGTTGATTCCTATATAGGATGCAGATCAGGAAGTATGATTATTGTACTTGGGGATGAAAGAAAGAACATCACACTTTATTCTCCAGTGCAAGCACCTTCTTTATCATCATGGCTTGAAGGAAAAGAACAAAAACAAACGAAATTAGGCCTTAGTATTAGCCAATTCTTTAACCTTCAAGAAGAAGAGGAGAATGAAGATCTATTAGATCTTTTCATCTCAGAACTAGATATTTGAGAGCAGCTTAGAGTAACCCAGTATGAAGCTACAAGTAATCTTTTGAATCACTATTTTTAGGAAACCTACACAATTCAATCATTTCAAGATTCATTCACAAATATTTTTCCTGTAAACACAACTACCAATTCAAAAATCAAAATAAGTGAGATTTATCCCGGAAAACATTTCAATATTGGCAATAACCTACAATCGTCACAAGAACAAGAGGTAATAGCATTGTTACAGAAATACTCAAAATATTTTTCCCGGGATTACACAAACATGCAGGTAATTCACCCAAACATATGTATCCACCACATCTATACTGATGACCATATTAAACCTGTGAGGCAACTTGAAAGGCGGATGAACCCCATGATGAAGGAAATAGTGAAGAAAGAACTACAAAATCTACAAGAAGTTGGATCCATCTATCCAATTTCTCATAGTCAATGGGTTTCTCCCTTAATGGTAGTACCAAAGAAAAATGGAAAGTGGAGAATATGTGTAGATTACTCAGAATTGAACAAAGTAACCTGAAAAGATCATTTCCCGCTACTATTTATTGACTAGGTCTTAGATTCATAAGCTTGGAAGAAATTCTTTTCTTTTATAGATGGATTTAGTGGGTACAATCATATTAGAATAACAATGGAAGCCCAAGACAAAACAACATTTACCTACCTATAGAGAACATATGCATACAATGTTTTTCCTTTTGGACTATGTAATGCACCTGCTACTTTCCAAAGAGCAGTCCTTGCAATATTCGTTGATCTGATACATGAATGTGTAGAAGTCTATATGGACGATTTCACTATATATGGAAACACATATGTTGATTGTTTGAAAACTCTTGAGAAATTCTTGAAATGATCCACAGAGACAAATATATCCCTAAGTAATAAAAAATGCTTCATGATGTTAAGAGAGGGAATAGTGTTGGGACACCATATTTCCTTATCAGGAATTAAGGTGGAACCAACCAAAATACAAGTCATTGTGAATTTAATGCCACCAACAACTCAAAAGGAAGTAAGAATTTTCTTGGGTTATGTAGGCTACTATAGGAGATTTATTGAAAATTTCAGTAAAATAACATTGCCTTTATTCAAGTTACTTGCAAAATATGTTGAATTCTAATGGACAAATCATTATCAAAATGCATTTCAAGTATTGAAAGAAAAACTATTAGTTGCCCCCATTCTTGGAGGACCGAATTGGTCTTTTCCATTTCATATCTCCATTGATGCATTTGATATAGCTATAGGTGCATCACCTGGATAGAAAGAAAACTTGTTTAATTATGCTATATACATCATAAGTAAAAACTTAACACCAGGAGAATTGAACTACAAAGTCACAAAAAAAGAGATGTTAGCTGTAGTACATGCAGTAAACAAATTCAAGCATTACATAACAGGCTACCAAGTGTTCATTCACACAGACCATTCAACAATCAAATACTTAATGAATAAAGAAATCACAAATGGTAGAATTACAAGATGGTTATTGTTAATGCAGGAATTTAACATTATAATTCAAGATCGACTAGGGAAAGACAATCAAGTAGCTGATTTTCTTCAAGACTTCATACACCTGGTGATCCAAATCCTGTTTTAGATAATTTTCTAAATGAACATCTGTTTGCAATAACTTTCAAAACACCATGGTTTGTAGATATAACAAACAATTTATCCTCTGGAAAATTACCATCCTAGTTCATAAAGAAGCAAAAATGAAAGATAATTAGAGAAAGTTCAAAATATAGCTGGGTCAATGGTGATATCTTTTATACTAGCTCTAATTTGATAATAAGAAAATGTGTTAAAGAAGATGAAATATTAGAAATTTTGAAAGCATGTCATGACGAGCCATGTGGTAGTCATTTTGTAGACAAGCGGAAAACCTGCAAGGTACTGCAACTCGACTACTATTGGTCAGCAATCTTTAAAGATTCGAAAGCTTGTGTCAGAAGGTGTGATAGTTGCCAAAGAATAGGGAGGCCAATAATATCATATGAAATACCACTTAAGACACAAGTGCTCATAGAGCCATTTGAGCAATGGGCTCTATATTTTGTGGGACCAATGAATCCACTATCAAATGAAAAGGTAACTAAGTGGGTTGAGGCAAAGGCAGTAGCAAGAGCAACAGAAAACACAATGGTCACGTTCCTCTTTCAGGAAATCTTTGTCAGATTTGGAATACCAAGACAAATTGTAACTGACCAAGGCACACAATTCACTTCCAAGCGTGTTCGTGATCTTACAGAGAAGTACAAGATGAAACATAAAAAATCAACACCATACCATCCTCAAGGAAACAAACAAGTGGAGTCGACAAACAAAGTCCTAGAAAATATCATGACGAAAACAATACAAATGAATAGGAAGGATTGGTCAGAAAAGTTAAGAGATGCACTATGGGCATACAGGATAACATGGAAAAACACAACTCGATTAAGTTCATATCAGTTAGTGTATGGAAAAGAAGTCGTGTTACCCATAGAATTTCAAATACACACATTTAAGTTAGCAGCAAATTTAGGACTGGAATTATCTAAAGCATAACAACAGTGAGTAATGGAATTGAAGCAATTGGATGAACAAAGATAGCAAGAAATGGAGCACAAAACTCTTGTGCAATAGCAAGGAATGAAATGGCATGATCGATTCATCAACAACAAAACATTCAACAAAGGAGACTAGGCATTATTGTTTGACTCCAAATTCAAAGATTTCAAGGCAAAGTTTACAACTCATTGGCTGGGCTCATATAAGATAGAAGAGATCTTTGATAATGGAGTTGTTCAGATAAAAACAATTGATCAAGAATCAAATTCATTTGTAGTTAATGGGCATAGTCTTAAAGTCTACAATAAGCCTATCAATAAAGAATATTTTATGAAAGAAATGTCAAAAGATACTAATTTGGAAGTAATGGAACAACATCGCAATATGCCTTCCATTATTCCAGAAGAAGAATATATATATATATATATATATATATATATATATATATATATATAGAGAGAGAGAGAGAGAGAGAGAGAGAGAGAGAGAGATATCTGTATATATATAACAATAAAAAAAATATAAATAATAAATAATAAAACGTTTGCTTGTGAAAACGAGGTAACTAGCACAAAGCAAGCATGAATTCATGGAGGAAAACCAACTAGTTTAGCATGTATGAATTCACAGACAACAGTTTGATTTTGCAAAATGAACCCTCCAAAATGATACAATACTTGACGATCGAGGTGGATCTCTAGAAACTAGTGGCATGGAAAAGACTCAAAATTCAGAATGGTGAAAAGATGATTAACTTGACATCATATCAAAGTGCTAGTCACCCTCATTCCAACAGTGTGAACGACACTCCAATCCGAGTCCAGATGAGGAAGATAGAAGCAATCAAAGTTGGATTGACTTTTGCTCACTAGGCACGATTAAAGAAGACAAAATTTGGAATTTTTTCGGGCAGCCAGAATCCAACCAACTTCAACGAGATTCCGGGTGAAATTGTTGCTTAGTTAAAATGACTCCTTTGGTCAAAATCGAGATTTTCAAAAATGGCCTGTTGTTTTTTTTTATAACAAAACAATTATAGAAAAAAAGGTGGTGGGCCACCAACCATGCCACCCCAATCCTTCAATATTTATTTATGGAGGGGTAGGCCACGACCCTCGGCCCCTCCCCCCATACCACGGGATTGTGTGCATAAGGTGGGCTGGCCCTTGGGGCACGGACCCAACCTCAACCCTCCGCATATTAATAAGGATACGACGCTTGGAGGGGGGACAAGTGAAGTGGGTGGGCCACCCAAGGTGGGCCCAGCCCGACCTCCCTTCCCATTCAAAAATTTTTGTTATGTAAAGAAAATGAGGAGGTGGGGTTTAACTGCCCGACATCCTCCGTAACAAACGGATCTTAAACAAACTCTGCCCAACGGAACTCATTGGTTAATCCACCACAGAATTGATATAAGCCTCATTTTCACAGTGCACCCAAGTAGGCATGGAGGAACAAGGAGTGGGCATGGAAATCGAGATGACAATTTTTAATTAATTTATTTGTAGGTGGAACCATGATTGAGCAAAATTTCCAGGAGGGTGAAATTTTTGCAGTGTCCAAATTGGACAAATGTTATGTCGATCTTACACCCCTCAGCGACATGAACCCGATGGCACAATTAGTTTCTTGATCTGAGTAGCAAATCTGCAGAGAACCCGAAGGAGGGAATCTTTGAGGAATCTAGGGGGAATCTAAAAGCTTCTTTGAGCCCCATATTTTCACTTTCTCAAAATTTAGAAATTTGACAGTCGATTTTGCACTATTCGATGCCACAAATCTGATCGTGTGTTCATATTTATCATTTGCTAATTTAATTTTTTGGCCACTTTTCTAAGTGGAGTACAGGGCTCAACATTCATGTGTGAGTAGTCATTTCCATGCGATTTGACGTCGTGAGATCGATGATACGAACAACTTCAACAGCTTCGCACCATTTTCCTTAGATGGCCCCAGGAATGTGAGGTATATACAGTGTGTTCATGTATTTCGTTTGCTATGCATTGTGCTACATAGATCCCTGTTTGATGTTTGATGTGGGATCTTGTTTCTTACTCGTTTTCATGATTCTTGCTTGATGTGATGTGTTAGTTTCAATCTCTGAAACCTTCCACCAGTGATCAAATATGCTCTTACAAAGTGGTCTTAACGTGTCAAAGTCAAATTTTGTCATTTCAGTGAGTCTTCAAGTAAAAGTTAGTCACTAGGTTTTAGGTCTAAGGTTTGTTTTCACCCTTTCCAAAGTTTTCCAAGTGTCGGTCCATATCACCATTCATCTTAGTGTAGCATCATTTAAAATATTTATCATCATTTCAGGTTCCAATGGATCATTTTACACCTTGTTCGTGTTTTAGTTGTACTAGGTAAGGCTCATTTCCCTCTCCTAGAGTTTTGAAGGTAATTTATCTTGGATGGTCAAATCATCAACAAAACTTGTATCCTGATGCTCATTCACCTTCTCCTATCCTTAATGTACCTTCTTAATCACTCCCCATCACTGATATCCCTCAAATTCATCATTTTCCCACAAACCCTAGCTTCTTGCTACAACTTGACAATATTCTAGGCTAGGCCTATGTTTTTCCCTTTTGAACCCCTTCCCCTCACTCAAAATTTGAATTTCACTTTCCCCTAATTTATAACATCCCTCCCTACTTCCAAAAACTTTCTTAAGAATTTAGAAGCCCCTTATCCCCTTCATTGCACTTCATTTCGACAAATCCCCTGTTCCACACATCGGGATAGGTTTTACGCAAATGACGTTTCTGAGCAAGAAAAAATAAATTTGGAAAATGTGAGAGGTTTTTGTCCAAAATAGGCCAAGGAAGAAAATAATCTTTCACATTTTACACAGGTGTCATGGTTTTAGATAAATTTCAAAAATAAAGTTACCTCAAGAGGGTTGGTGCACCTCAACAGTGGCCTTGGAAAAATCAAGTTTTATCCTAGCTTTCTTGGCCAAATGACTTTCATGATGAGTGAAATGATAACTAAACACAAAGATATTTCCAATGATCTATCATGAGCTCAATTTGGAGTTGAGTAAGACCTTCAAACGTTGACTGCAACAACAGTCTGCATTTAGGCATCCTCAATCTGCACATTTTGACTAGTATTGGAAGGTTTGATTTTAGCAAGGAAAATGAACTCCAAATTAAAAAATTCAAGATGTTTTTGAAAATAGTCTCAATAATGGTTGCAACGAGCTATCACGCACCCAATTTGGACACCGGGAAGGCCTCCCAATTTGGTCTGCAAAAGGGTTTTGTATATGAAATCAGTGGCGTTGCGCATCAAATTTTGCAACACAAGAAATTTCAGCTAATACATAGTCCCACCAGCGTTGTGCATTGATTTGGCTCAATATTTTTCCAAATGGCTTGTTTTGTTTTATTCCTCATGAAAAAACAATGAAACCCAGAAATTTTCATAAAATTTGGAGGAGATCTGGGTCACCCAAAGGGCAAAAAACACCTAAAAAATGCCCTCTCTGCCACTTTTTGGACCCATAGGAACCAGTCTTAGGAGAAATGATTTTTGAAGGGGAAAATCAACTCCAAATCCGAAAATTAAAAGTGTTCCAAAAACTAGACAGGCAGATATTTCCAACAAGCTATCTTGGGCCTGATTTGGTGAAGTGGAAGGCCTCCAAAAGTAGCCTTGAAGTGGCGCTGCACATCAGGCTCAAGGTGCTCCACATTAGGCAAATTTTTGCCAATTTTTCCTAAAACTCAGAATTTCACCAAGTTTGACTACCAGTTGACTTTTTCTCTTCTCATTGGTAAATTTGTGATAGTAAATGATGTAATATGATGTAAACTTTATGAAAAATGACTTGAGGGGGTAGATACATCAGTCAGAGGTGGCTTGAGGTTGAATGAATTAGTTTCCACAGTTTTAGAGGCAAGCTGTTCCACTGCCTATTTTCTAGTTCCTAGTTTAGATGTTGTTGAAACAACTCCTTGAATCATCGATTAGACCCCTGATGGCTAGCATAGGTGGTTTGATGCCTATATAATGTACTTTCTTAGTCATTTGTAAAGGTTGGAGTCTTGTGGATGCTTTGAGCTTCATTGTAAATCACTTTTGCAGTTTGGAAAGGCAATGAACCAAGGTTTTGCAGCATTTTGTGTGATTCCTGTGTTAATGTGACTTGACATTGTTTCTTCCTTTATTATTTAGTTTCTCTCATGTGTTATATGTGCCAGCATCTATTTCTTTATTCATAACTAAATGAATCCAGATAGATAGGTGGAATCCATTGATATTCATTGCTCTGCCTTGAGAATACATTTAGTTTTTAATGTCTTCTATTGTTTGAAGAGGATTCATGAACTTTTTATGCCTTCCCCAACTCGTCACCAGTCTTAGACTTACCATCGAACTCAATTCAAAGTGCCAAAACACCTACCTACCTCACCCCACAGAACATCCCAAACCCAATCTGAGTTGATTTCCTGGACCCAAAGTTGCCTTCTTCATTTGATCCAACAACCAACTATCAAAATCAATCAAAATCCTCTAACCTAATATACCTAGCTATTGTGGCCACCAACAACCCCCCTCCTTATTTAGTGTTAGCAATAACATTAAACAAGCGGGGACCCTTAGTAAAAAAAATTCAAAAAATTCTTTTTGTATTGTACTCCTTAAAAATATATCGCATCGCGAGAAGAGAGTAAAACATTTCTTTATGACCACAATAAATAATGCGAAGAAAGCGACGCGAAATCCATCGCATCGCATACATCAAGAAGCGCCCATAAATGAAGATCTTGATAATTCTCCGATGGACGATATGTTACATCGCATATTGCAACATCGCATGAGCAGCACACAATAGTTTAACATGAAATGCGATCTTGCGATAAATGCGATCTTATGATAATTGCGATGCTGCGATGATACGAGCTACGATCTGCGATTTGCGATATCACAATCTTGACGAAAATGCGATAATGCGATAATGAAATACTAGTTGCGGGAACCGCCCATTGCAAATTTTCCTCGGCCCAACATTCAAGAAAAGTTGTCCATAAACCAAAAAATTGGGTGCGCGCCTTAAACGAAATTAACGAACGTATGCCAAAGTGTTAATGAAGGACAATTTTATGTTTTTCGAAGAGTCAGTTCACAATGGGTGACATTATTTTATGCATTCGTAGAGCTTAGAGATTTCATGTCAATATTTATTGTTGTAACTCTTTTTCCTTTGCGTGAACTGCAGGAATGAAAAACAGGAAACATCTAAGGAAAAAGGGAAAGCATCAATACTCGGAGACAAAGAAGAGATCCCCTCATAAACGAATACCGCATGCAGCGGAACCACAGGTTCCAGAGTATTACTAAATAGATGCTGATATCAATAGGCGATCCAACACTTAGGGTAAAAAGCTCACAAAGAAAAGCATGTTTACAAAATTCTGAAAAAGCTTACGCCTGGAAAAGGAAAAGGCACTACAGACAAAAACACACCACAAAGGCCCGGATCAAAGAAGCAAGTCATTCGCAAGTCCGGAAGCCAAGATAGCAAAAGAAAAAGCAATTTGAGGGAAATTTGGGATGCTACCAAGTATATACGCAGTGAAATCACCTGGCAAGAGGATGATCCCCAAAAATATCTTCTAATTTACTAAAAAATAATGCCAGCACTTGCCATTCCTATTTTCTTGACTCAAACAAAAGCGGAAAGCAACCAGCCGACTCTTCTCAAGAAAATGTTGAATGCTCGCAACATCAAGGAATAAATGCAGAGATAGTTAGGAATTAGATTCGATTTTTAGAAATAAGTTTTCTTAGAAAGAGGGCGGTCATTTAAAAAAAAACGTATCCTAAATTTGTGTAATTAGGTTATTTAGTTAACAGTATTTAAACCCTTCTCATGCATTTAGAGAAGGGTCCAGAAATTTGTCAAAAACTTATCCTCAGAACATGCACTTTTTCACCCTCAGAGGAGGTTTTGAAATGGAAGGGATCGAGATTTATTGATGTTTGCATTTGGTATCTGCTACTGATGTTGCACTTCTGTACTCTTAGTAGATATTAGAACAAGGAAAGATAAATCATTGTTGCTTGAAGCTTATGAGTAGGACCAATCATAAATGGTACTTTTATCTCTTGACCATTTCTGCTTATATTCTTAAAGCAATATACAGTTTTTAGTTGTTTATATGTTATTACATGAATGTTTGTGTTACCATTTGGCACTTTTGTACGGTGGAGCCATTTATTTATGTTTAATGTGTGAATAACTTATTATGCGATATACTGTTCAGAACTGTTTTGCTTAACTTTTTATGCAAAGTGGTTCACCTTAACTAATTTCTATTCTTATAATTGCTGAATGATCTTTATTACCAGCTATTATTTGAAATCTCTTTAGATCGCATAATAGAAGAATTACATACCGGGTTAGCATAGATTAGATGTGTTGTTTTCATTAGATTACAATAGCATAGAGTTAGATTAAAGTAACTCATATATGAACTTTAGATCAGCAACATCCAATTCTACACACACACCCTTAGATTGGGAAACTGGTCCCATTATCCCCAGTCAGACTCACTATACCAAACAGATAAGGAGATGTCAACCAAGGTCCGGACCGGGTGAGTATCCCCCTTGTTGTCGACCCGATTTTCAGTTCTTCAACATATTCGGCACTAGAAGGAGGGCCTAAACTATGAATGGCACCTAAATCTAAATCTAAATACCATTCTGAGAGTAAATCACCCTCATCATCTCCCCCGACTTCCCCAGTACGTTTAAATCCAGAATTAGAATTCGCTTGATTATCAAACGTTGCTACACATCCTAATATTTCAGACCAATCTATCATTAAAACCCTTGAAGTTGAATCACTGATTCACAAACTTCAGGAATTTTTCATTTCTCCTTAGAGGTCTGATAAATCTCAAAGCAGTGTGACATCGCAATACAATCCTGCTCACCCCCTGACCAGGTTAAAGAGTGAAAAATTTGGCATTCAACCAACTGAGTTGCCTCTTCCCACCAGGAAAATAGTCGGGAAATTACCGGTAGAGTCTGACAGTGAGACTCTTTTGTCTACATCATCCATTTCAACTACCTCACCGCAAAGTCAACCACCCACGCCTCCATTCCAATTCATCATCCATCCGTCTACCGGAACTCCCACAACCCCTCTTCAATCATCTACGATCATAATATCTTCATCTTCCCAGCCGCAGGGATCATCTTCTACACTTTCCTCTACTAGCAGCTCAACGATGGCGCAGTCTCCATGGAACAACCCTGGGGCAGTTTTAATGTCTGCGCCCTTGAGTCCAATACCGGCCCATCCTGAGAAATGGCTGCCCAAATTCAATCCTGAAGCAGGCATGCTAGCAGAAGAACACATAAACAATTTCATGCTTTCTATCAATCTCAACGGAGTTACTAATGAAGACGCTGTTGTTCGGCTTTTTCCCTATATAATGCAAGGAACAGCTGGGTCATGGTACTTTTCATTACCCTTCGGGTCTATCACAAGTTGGGATATCTTTCAGAATCAGTTCCTCACCAAGTTTGGTGATGATAGATCAACGACAACGTTAATCAATGACCTATCCAATCTTAAAGCCAAAGCTATAGAACCTATCAAAGATTTCAATTTACGATTCAATAAAATTCTCAACAAAATTCCTACTGCTTCTTGACCCAGCGAAGAAGTACGATGTGAATGGTATATTACTGCTTTACCATCAAACACAACAATCTTCATGGATAGAGCAAATAAAACAACCTTAGTTGAAAACATGATAGAGGTGATAGCGGTAGAGAAACGTGTAATAGCCCTGGAAAAAAGATCCGCGATAGAAGAATGCAAATCTAAAATAGTCACCTTCAAAGAAGACTCCAAAAAGAAACAAGCGAAAGACCCTTTCGATTTGGAAGGATTGCAGAAAGTTTTAAAAACTATGTCTAATGAGATGGTTGACATAAAAAAACAAGTCGCAGAAACTTCTTCAAAAAAGACCTATAGAGCTTTTAAAAGAAGTCCTTCAATGGATATAAAACCACACAATTCCATTTCAAACGCTGAATCCGAGGAAGAGGAAGAAGAAGAAGAAAGTGCCACTGAAGGGCAGATTGATGACGAAGAAGTTGTGGAATTACAAGGAATGCGGGATTTCATCCTCCCACAAGAAGAAGATCAAGAAGTATTTCCGGTTAGCACACGAAGCAAAAACCAGCTTGATCCTCCCCAAACTACCCCTAAGCAGAAGAGCGCAAGCCCTGCAACAAAAGATAAAGTCACAACAAAGAAAACAACCACTAAATCAACTCAATCTAGCCCAGTCTAAGAAGATCAAACAACTCCATCAAAAACATTGATAGTGTCGGATGAAATGGAGTACAATATTATAGATGACATGAGAAAGATTAGGGCTAATATTACCCTTTACGAATTGAGAAAGTTGAAACATCAACAGAAGATAATGATGAAAGAATTTCATGCCCTGCCTATTGCATCTTTGCCTACCGCTGTACTCTCTCAAGCTTCCCACAACATGGGAAGACCTCCAACCAATGCGATCAATAAGATTGACCCAAGCGACATCACCTTAATTGGAGGAAGATCAAGATCTCACACTCCCTCGTTTCTCCTCACTTATGAAATTTTCAACAAAAACGTGCACAATTGTTTGATAGATTCTGGTGCTTCATCGAATATTTTACCCAAATCAATATGTGCCAAGTTAAACGTTCAACCAAGGAAATCCAGAGTGCGCATAGTTCAACTTGATCGATCTCAAGTCAAAGTGATTGGTGAACTTAATCAGGTAACCATAAGATTGTCATCCAATCCTAAGATATGTCAGGTTATTGACATTCTAGTGGCTGATATCCCAGAATTCTATGGCCTAATTCTTAGCAGAGATTGGTCTGAGAAACTCCATGGATACTTCGCTACGGACTAGTCGCATATGTGGTTACCCTACAATGGTAAACCAAATCAAATAAAGGTTGAACGAGAGTTACACAAAAAGTACGTAGTAACAGAATTGGAGGGAGAAAATGAAGCAATAGCGTATAACAACAATATCATAGGCAATTACTCGGTAGATTCTTTTCTCGGCAATTTAAATTCTCACACATCACCCTACTTAGAAAATTCAGTTTTGTCCCAAATCGAATTTTTTTCCCAAACTGATAGTTCAAAGTGTGTTAATTTTTTAGATAAACCTGTAAATGCATATTTGTTTTGGAAATTATATTTTGATGGCTCTAAATCTAAAGAAGGAGCAGGAGCACGATGCGCTCTGATTAGTCCAGAAGGAAATAAGACCATGCTTACATGCAGACTCGAATTCAATTGCACAAACAATACAGCAGAATACGAGGCCTTGGTGCAAGGCCTGTACAAAGAAATCGGGTTGAATGTCAAGTATCTTCAAGTCTTCGGAGACTCTGAAATTTTCGTCAAACATGTACGTAACACTATACATTGCTTATTTGGTCATTTAAAACACTATCAATCTTTAGTACAAGATCTGACTGAGCATTTCATAGCATTTAATATTTCTTCAATCCCGAGACTCCAAAACGCAAGTGCAGATCTTTTGGCTAACATAGCCTCTAAGCTTATTCCCTCCGAACATTTTAGTCCAGATAGATTCTAAATAGAATTAATCTTTAGACCGTCCATCCCTGACAACGTTACAAATTGGAGAGTATTCAATGACGATGTAAATTTCCTCACTTCTGAAGGATCCTACTCCAATCAAATAATTGACGAAGACCATCATGATCAACAAATACAACCAAATAGCACTGATAATGCTATACCTAAATCGGTGGTTAAGTTAGAAGACTTATACGATTTGAAAAATTGGTTTAAAAGGTCTACCAATTTAAAACTCTACAGTCCAACTCTGAACTACGAATTAGTAAACCTAGGGACCGATGATAAACCACAAAACGTTAACCTAGGCCTCGGCCTAGTCCCTGAAGAAAAACTAGCGTATATTCGTCTTTTGAGACAATATAAAAATGTTTTTGCTTAGAATTATGATGAACTAAAGACATACGACACTTCTATCATTCAACATGCTATTCTTATGATCAATAACGAAAAACCTGTCCAACAGAAGCTGAGAAAAATCCACCCCAATTTAGAAAATTAGATAAAAACTGAGCTAAATAAGTTATTGAAAGCCAGAATAATTTTCCCCGTCATACATTCCAAATGGGTCTCCAATTTGGTACCCGTTAGAAAGAAAACCGGAGATATTAGAATCTGCATCGATTTTCGGAATCTTAACAAAGCCTGCCAAAAAGAAAATATTCCTCTTCCACCTATGGAACAAATACTATAGGTAGTAGCAGGCTTAGAACTGATCTCTTTCTTAGATGGATTTTCAGGATATAACCAAGTGTTGGTACGTCCCGATGATCAGTTGAAAACCACATTCAGAACTAAATGGCGCACATACGCATATCGGAAAATGCCATTTGGGTTGATCAATGCTGGCGCTACATTTCAAAGAGCTATGGACATCGCATTCAAGGGTTTAGTCAATAAGTCTGTAGTGATTTATTTGGATGATATAACAGTGTACTCCAAGAAGCGAAGTGATCATCCCAAAGATCTAAAGCAAATCTTTCAACGATGTTTAAGGTATGGAATTTCACTTAACCCAAAGATTTTTTTTTTGCATTAAGTGAAGGAAAACTTCTAGGATTCATAGTGTCAAAATCTGGTATTCACATTGATCCCGACAGAATCAAAGAAATTTCTGAAATATCCCTACCTCATAATAAAAAAGCCATGCAATTTTTCCTTGGTCAAATCAATTTTGTAAAGAGATTCATTCCAAATTTTTCACGAATTGTATCTCCTTTGCAAAACATGATTAAAAAGAATTCAAATTTTAAATGGGGTCAAGATGAACATGAAGCATTCAACCTGATCAAGAAAGCTATCATTAATGCTCATCTTTAGCAACCCTGAAGTTTTCATAATCTTTTACTTTATACACATTTTCCTCAGAGAAATCATATGCTGCGATTCTAACTCAAGCAAATCAAGAAAAAGCAGAAGCTCCAATCACGTTTTTTAGCTCAAATTTACAAGGTGTTGAACTCAATTATTCTGACGTGGAGAAACAGGCTTATGCCATTTTCAAAACTATCAAATATTTCAGACCTCTCTTAATTAAAACCCATACCAAGGTCATAGTACCGTTTCCAGAGGTAAGAAATCTTCTAGTACAGAAGGATGTGGGTGAGAAAAGAGCCAATTGGATCACTGCTTTGTAGGAGTACGACCTTGAAATCAAACCAGCGAACATTGTAAGAGGTCAAGGATTCTACAAAATGTTGGTTGGAGCATGGAAAATTTCTGAAAATTCATCTGAAGAGGTACAAGTGTGTGAGGTAAGCCTAAATGATGCAGAATCATTGTACGCTGACATCATTTATTTTCTTAAGAACGAGTCTGCTCCAACACACCTTGATCACACTAAGAAAAGAGCTATGAGATTAAAATCTAAACAATATCAGCTCATAAATGATATTCTTTTTAGAAAAAATTATGATTCTTTTCTCCTCAGATGTTTGGAAAAAACTGAAGCTGAAAAGGTTTTGCAGGAACTCGACGATGGACCAGCAGGCGAACACTACACTGGAGATGCTACTGCACATAAAATCTTACGTGCAGGATATTACTGGCCTATGCTGTTCAAAGACTCACACAGTTACGTGAGGAAATGCCAAGTCTGCCAAACTACTGTTGGGAGACAAAGGAAACCGTCCCTACCACTATAGCCGGTAAACATCGAACAACCATTTGCTCAGTGAGGCTTAGACATAATAGGGGATATCGTTCCTCACTCTTCTAAGCAGCATAGATACATCCTAACGGCAACAGATTATTTTACTAAGTGGGTAGAAGTAGTTCCTCTCAATACAGCTAATTCTGAAAATATTATTGAATTCATAGATCAATTTATAATCACTAGGTTTGGACTACCATCAGCTTTAATGTTTGATAATGCATCATACTTTTCTGGAAATGCAATGATGGAATTTGCACTTAAAAGAGGGTTCAAACTAAAATATTCAGCCAATTACTATCCGCAAGGTAATGGGTTAGCTGAGTCAACAAACAAAAACTTAATCAGGATTATTAAAAGAATAGTTGACCAAAACCAAAAGAATTGGCATAAAGCTTTGATAAATGCTCTATGGGCAGATAGAATAACAAAAAAAGCTTCGATCGGCACTTCTCCCTTTAATTTAGTTTATGGGAAAGAAGTGGTTCTTCCAACCCATTTAATCATTCCCTCCTTGTCTTTAATACAATACATTGATGAAGTACCTACTTCCTCCATACAAATAAGACAAATGGAAATAATTAAATTAGAAGAACAACGAGAACAAGATAAGAAAACCCATGCTCATCATCAAGCGCTAATAAAATCCTCTTTTGATTCAAACATAATGACCATAATTTTTTTTCAAATGGGAGATTTAATTTTAAAATGGGATAAGGCACATGAAGAAAAAGGCAAACATACAAAATTTCAAAAGATGTGGCTTGGTCCTTTTCAGATTGTTGAAGTCATAGGTCCATCAACGTTTGTCTTACAGGATTTAGTAGGTAGAAGGGATTCTCTGCTTGTTAATGGACAAATCCTTAAAATATATTTTCCATAGAAGATTATTCTCCTATTTTTTAGAATAAGTTTTATTTTTCTTTTCTTTTTCATAATAAAACCAGTTGTGAATGGTTACTATAGGTATTCATGGAAAAGACACCAATTCTCTTTGAAGATTTTGAGCTTTCCTCTTGTATAAACGACAAAATGTTTAAAGAACCTGATCTTTATTATTGACAGATACAGGTAAAAACTTTAGCCTAGATATGATACTAGTTTCAACTTCCAAAAAACTTTTGACGAAAACAACCTTTGGCGAAGAAATTTTTTTATATCAGCACAACGAAAGGTATCAATAACAAAATAGGGATTCTCTGTAAAGCAGCTATTTTCAAACTCTATTATTGTCGTCTAGAGCTTTTTTAAGGAAAGCAATGACTTCCTCCCTGTTAAAGAAAATCGCAACATTCAGAGGAACAACCCAAGAAGCACTATATCTTAAATAATAAGAGGTCTCATCACGAGCCGGCTTATCATGGTCACAGATATTATAACTTGCTAACTTTGCCAATAATGTCCATCAAAACAAGGCAATGACTCAAGATTGTTAAAAATCAGAAGGCAAGGGGTCTCATCATGAGCCAGCTTGTTGAACAAGAGTGTAAATCAAGTGTATGACTGTGTCATAATCTGGCTACCAAACCAAGACATTGTTCTTTAAAAAAAAAAAAAAAAACCAACGAAAAGTGCAAATGCGGGTTTTCCCTTTGAAAGTTGTAGATCACCTTGAGCAGGATAAAGGATCATTACTGGGTAACAGGTAACCTTGTCGAGGATATGGACGCCTGCTAGCAGCAGAGGCTCTACCTACGACAAACAAGCATATTTTAAAGGATGGCATACAGAGAAGACTTTATTTTATCCTTACAAGGCCAAGTAATGGCTGATGTAAATACAAGGACAAAGTCTAAGGGAGTAAACAATTAGAATAAAAAGAGATTGAAACACAATAGTTATAAGAAGAGCTTCGGCGTAAATCACATGAAAAAGACATTTGTCAACGCACTTCGAACCAACTAGTGTGGTTCATCGTCAGGACAAGTTGAAGAAACAGATCTGGCCTAGCATGTTAAATAGACTGAGCAGAGACTCTAACGGCTACATAACGGCTATTTTTGACTCTAGGACCCAGGCCAGAATTATATTAATAAATTTAATATTATTATTATTTTTATAATATTAAGATTAACAATATATTATTTTATTTCTAGAAATAAACAAAATTAGGTACAATGAATAGTACATAAGATAAATTTATTTAATAAATAACTTTATGTTGTTAATAGAATAATACTAATGGTTATTGAAAATTATTATTTGCGTGAATGAATTCTTTTGAAGAAATAAATTGGGTTACATAAATAAAATCTATTCTTATTTCAAAAATAATAATAATAGGATGTTGGGATAAAATAAGAATAAATGAATAAATCTATAATTTTACTGGTAATACGTAATTAAATTATTAACTAACTATATATAAGAATTGTTTATTAAAGGTCTGTTAATTTGTATATAAAATTATACTAATTACTATTGATGTAATATCATATTATATATGTTTATAAAATTTATTAAATTTACTAATTAATAATACTAATCTTACGAGGATAGTTGGAAACCTAAATGAGAATGTTTATTAAATAATTATATCTATAGTGGTATAAAGATATTTAGAAGAAGCCATACTTAATTCTGATAGTTAAAAGAGATGAATATAAATAACTAAAATGTAGCAATCCCACCTATAATAATAACAATAACCTAATTATCATAATTTATATATACCAATAATACTGACCTTATGAATTAAATAATTAACTCCCAAAACGGGTAAAGGACTCTCATCAATGAGAAAATCATACTTCTACATAAAATCAAATTAGATTAATACCTCAAATTATGTTAATAATGATCAAAAATAAATATAGGAGGATATATATTAATATACTTGGAAAGATTAAGCAATCCGAACAAGAAGAAAGCACCCTGGATGAACAAAGGGGGAAGGAAGAAACCCTAAGATGACAGGGCAGGGATCCAACTTCTACTTACCTTCCAACCATCATCTCTGTTGAGATTGTTGGGTCTTCGCTCAATTTCAATAGCTTCCCTGAACTTGCGATGATGGAACCGATCCACTGTGGCAATGACTTTGGCCTCCTCAATGCAGACATAATGTTTGGTCTTGTCCACATGCTTTGCTAAGGCTGAGGACTTTGTTCTTCCATGCCCCAGGTCTGCTGCATGCTCGCAAATTCTTTGCTGGATGGAGCGCCCTGTTTCCCCTATATAGGGTGTCCCACAAGAGCAAGGAATCAGATAAAATCCCTTCAATCTCAACAGAGATGATGGTTAGAAGGTAAGTAGAAGTTGGATCCTTTCCCTGTCATCTTAGGGTTTCTTCCTTCCCCCTTTGTTCATCCAGGGTGCTTTCTTCTTGTTTGGATTGCTTAATCTTTTCAAGTTTATATTTGTTTATATTTAAAAAAAAGGAATAAATTATGGATATGTCTGTTTATTTTGGAATTGAGTTTCTTGATTTTTAATTTAATTATCAATAATTATTAAGTGGATGGTAGAGATTTAACCTCTCCTAAATATTTTAGAATATTTATAGTAGTATACACAAATTAAAGATTGAGATTTATTTTGAAAGTAGTTGTGTTATTTTCCCCTTTTAACTAAATTAATTATCATCTTTTTAAATGGAATATGAAGAAGTGTTATATGAAGTGAATGGTGTATTTTTATGTATGGAGCATTGATAAGCCATGGTATTGGCCCATGGTATTGTAAAAATACCTATTTAAAAGTAGGAATATCCATGGAAAAGTGAGAGTAAATATGCATGGTTAGGAATATTTTTCCATATTATTTTAAATGTATATATGTTTAGCTTATATATTACTTCATTTTACTATTTATGGGAGACTATAGAAATTGATTAGTTGTTCAAGTAAGCATCAATTCATAATAAGCATCAAAACTAACTAAATTATAACTTTATTTTAACTTAAATCCTTATAAGTATATATCCATAATAAATATCAAAATAATTACTACACGATATATCTTGAGTTGCTAAAATTTAAAAAATTATAAAAACCAACTCAATTATAATATTATTTTGAATAATTGTTATTAATAATTATTCAATAGACGTGTTTATTTCAGGATAGGGCTTCCATAATTTTAATGTTATTATTAATAGTTGTGAGAAAATGCATAGCTATTTTGGAATATATATTCCAAGAATTTTATTTAATTATAAACAATTATTAATGGGTGGTGTTGACACTTGTCAATATTCATTAATTTCCGCAAGTCATTGTGGTCATCATTAATTAATTCTTCCCTAAAATCTTTAGCTAATAACAATGAATCAACCTAGTAGGTGGGACCCTTCCCTAAAGAGAACCCTTTGCCAAAGCTCAAGGTCAGTATGCGTCTTGGTTGACCTGAATGAAAATCTCTTGTTGAGAATGTGTTACAGGGATCATATAAATGTTTTATATGTCAATGCAAGAGTTGGTGATCTCTTTTTTTATATAATCATTTGATTCATAGGATATATATTTATAATATATTATTATATATATAATATTAATTTATATATATATATATAATATATATATATATATATTATATGTCATACAAGGATCTGAGACTTATTATAAAGAAAAGGGATACGATGATGCTCTTTTTGCAGAGGCAAAAACCACCTTTGATGAAGGTGGGGATGTGTACTTGGATTTTTCTTCAAGTACATACATAGATCATGAGGCATGATTGATTGAATCACGTGCATCCTTTCATATGATTCCCCATAGGTAGTGGTTTTCCAAATATGACAAACATGATGGTGGTGATGTCTTCCTATGTGGTGAAAGGAAGACCATAATTATAGGGTGAGAAATGTTCAAGCTAGATCTTATAAGTGGAAGGATTAGAATACTTCCTAGTGTTCTCCACATTCCTAGATTTGCTATAAATCTAATTTATGTAAGCAAGATGGATGGTGCAGGTGTAGAGACAATGTTCAAGAAAGATACTTGCCAGATGGTTCAAGGAGCACTGGTACTAATGAGCGGATTTCAAATTGAAGCTCTATACAAGCCTATGGCTCATAATTTGATTGATGGGTGCATCAATCCCATCATTCTTAAATGCACAATAAAAAATATTATAGTCTATAGTGAAAAGGTTATGTCATGGCATCAAACACTAGGGCATATTAGAGAGAAGGGACTTTGGATAATACGTGGTAATGGTATGGTAGAATGCATGTTGAATTTCTCTATGAATTTTAATATGAATGAAAAAAAAAACATATCTCTTATGCATCGACAAATATAAAAAATCCCCCTCTAGGTTCTTTCTTCACCTCATTTTGCCAAAAACTGATAAAGTTAAGCTTGTTACAAGTTTTTCCCAATTTCCATAACAAGAAATCCTCTAATTAAGCCCAAACATGGCTTTAGCGCCCCAAACCCAAAACCAACGTGAAAACCTAGCCTACAATGCTACCTGTTGGGTGAAATTGTCACACAATTAAACTCTCCATTAACCAACCAATTGCAAAATTTATGGTTGTATCGGGGCCACGTGCTTAGGGGTCAGGGCTAACTACCTTCCCTCGCCTGTTGGGCCCCCAACACATTCCATCGTGGTCGTATGAACCCATAAAGCCTGGGCCTGGTGCCCACCAGGCACACACGCCAAAAACTCTGCAGGATGTAGTCATGTGACGAGTTATATGACCCAAGGTTGGCCCGACTGTAATCACCTAAGGCTAAGCCCCCTTTTACTCTACCCTAGTGGTTGTATTGGCTGCACGTAGCTTGGGATTAGCCCCTTCAGCTCTCCACCTATGTTTTTGTGTTATGGCTCTCGTGTGGTTTCATGGTGTGGGCGCTGCAACTATTGGCTAGGGCTAAGCCCTAGCCCTAGGATCCCTCCGCCACGATCGTATGGTGTGTGGTGTGGCCATGGACTAGGGCTTAGTGCTAACCCCTTCCCCCATTACATTTGCGCTACCACTTTAAATATAACCCATGAACACTATGGGTAAGAAAGAAATGAATAGTGAAACGGTATGACTTGTTGCTACTAGGTGGTAGGCCTTCAATTCGATCCCCATGGGGTTCTTAGACCCCATACTAAGTTTCATTGCACAGTTCGAAGGTCACGTGGTAGCTAGCCATTGGCCCAAATAGCCCTCCATCATTAGACCACATCACCGACCCAATAACCAATCAAAAACCAATAAATTTAGACCAACCAAATTGAGACACATGTTGAAAAAATGTCAACTATCGAGTCACCTGCCTAGTCAGTGTACGAACTACTGACTAGGTGTACCTCCAACCAATATTACAAATATTTTAGTTTTCTAACAAATCGATCAGAACACAATATCAGGCGCATATGATATCAGTTTTGAGTGAAATTACATCTGTTTGATAAGAGGCGATGAGATCATCGATTTGGCACTAGTTTTGAGCACTTTGGATGCTTTGAATTTTTAGAATTTTACTGATCCTCTGGATCATGATGACATATAATAGTGGAGAGTTATGCAAGAAAGAATTCAAAGTATTTTGAAAGAAGTTTGGTATAGCATGGTAGAATATTACTCCATATAGGCCTCAATAAAATGGAGTTACAGAAGGGATGAATAGGATGTCGATGGAAAATGAAAGAAGCATTCTTGGTGGCATTAGATTAGGGTAGGAGTTCTAGGTAGAGGAGTTGGACATTGCATGTTACTTGTTTAACAGGTCACCTTCATTAGTGTTGGAGGATAAGTCTCTACATGAAGTATGGACTCATAATAAATCATCTCTTTCACATCTAAAGGTATTTGGATGCAATGCATATGTACATGTTCGTCAGGAGAAAAGAACCAAGTTGAATAGTAAATATGAAAGGCACATATTGTTCATAGGGCCTTCAATGGGGGAGCAATACCATACCACGTGGGTTCATATTGGGGGATATATATTGAGGAAAAAGTGGCATAATATATTGAGCATATATTAGGGGGTAAATGGCTTTTATATTGGCAAGTATAATGGGGCTCAATGTTAGAGAAAAATTATAAAGGGGTATAAGAAATGTTAGTAAAAAAATGGATACCTACAATATCTAGTGAAAGAAGGGGTTTTTAAATTGGGAAGGCATATTGGGTTCGTATCACTAGGGGGTTTAAACAATGTGATATTTAGAGGTATTTTTCAATATGTAGTGAAATAAGGTTTATTGTTTAGTATGCCATGAACTCATGTGATATGTCAGATGTTCATTGAGTGAATCCCCCATGATGTTTATTTGTTGTAAAGATGGTTTAAAAGGTTACAATATTTGGCACCTTGTAACAAGGAAAGTTTTGTACTATCATAAGGTGGTACTTAGAGAGGTGAAGGATGTTATGAAATAAGAAGTCCTATCAGGAAAATGAATGATATAAGTAGAGTTTGAAATAAAAGAGGAAGAACCACACACTCCGGTATTGAGGAGATTAGTTCAAGAAAGAAGGAAACTAGAGAGGTATAGTTCATCTAATTTTAGTTCAAATTTGTATTTATTTTTTACTGATGATGATCCTAGAACTATCAGGGAGGTAGTGGATTGAAAGGATGGAAAACTCTAGAATAAGACCATGATGAAGAAATAGAAGCCCTAAACAAGAATGATGAGTGAGATTTGGTAGAACTACTAGCTGGAAGAAAATTACAGGGCAACGAATGCGTGTTTAAGAAGAAGATGAATTTTGAATGCAAAGTGGAGAAGTACAAAGCTCGATTACTAGTGAAAGTTTATTCATATGTGTCATGAATTGATTTTGGTGACATTTTATCTCATGTTGTCATGTCTGCTTTTATTATATTACGTTTATCTGTTGCTACTACTTTATATTTTGAGGTAGAGCAAATGGATGTGATGACATCATTCCTCAATGGCAATATGGAATAAGAGATGTTCATGAAGCAACAAGAAGTTTTTCATTGAAGGGTAAGAAAGAATGGGTACATAGGTTAAATAAGTCTTTTTATGGGTTAAGGTAATCACCAAGGATTTTCTATTAGAAATTTGATACATATATGTGTATTTTAAAATAGTTGGTGATAGTGTTGTTTATTCGGTCTTACATGTGGATGATATATTGCTAATTAGAAATGATAAAGAAACTATCTAGGATGTGAAGACCCAGTTGTCCTATAAATTTATCATGAAGGATCTTGGTGCTACAAACTTAACATTCGGCATGGAAATTAAAAGAGATGAAGAAAATAGGAAGATCTGGTTAAACTAGAGGAAATAGGTCAAGAAAATATTAAAAAAAATTAATATGAAGGATAGAAAACTGGTGAAGGTTCCTATTCTTGTAGGTGTAAATCTATTTGCAAAACAATGTCCCAAGACACAGGAAGAGGAAGAGAACATGTCCATGTTTCACATGCAAGCGCAGTTGGTAGTTTGATGTATGCAATGGTATGTACCAAACAAAACATTACACATGCAATGGGAGTATTGAGCAGGTTTATGTCAAAACTAGGGAAGAATAATTGGAAAATAATAAAAAATGGCGTGGAACTAGTGATTATGGTATGTGCCACAAGGGAAGACCACAATTGGACATAGTTTTGGACATATGCAACTTTTTTTATGCAACCTGGGTTCAAGATTTGGATAAGAGAAAATTTACAAGTGAGTATGTGTTTAACCTATTTGGAGGATAAATCAGTGAGATAAGAAAGAGACAATATGTAATGGCACTTCAAAATATAGCAGTTGAATACATGACACCCAGTCATGAAGCATGAAAGAAATTTGGTTGTAGATATTGTGTTTAGGAATGGGGTTGGTACAACAAACTATTAGAATAGATTGAAACAACCAAAGTGGATTGTTATTAGAAATGAACCACACTTATCATTTTAATACAAAGCATATTCTTGTCCAGTATCACTTTGTGGGGGATATGGTTGAAGCCAAAAAGGTGTTGTTATTAAAGGTGGAAACATTGAAGAATATTGAAGATGAATTAAAAAAATTGTGAGCACTGAGAATTTCTATTGGTGTGGAGAAACATTGGGCATTACAGCCCTCAACTGATTACTTATGTAATCTTGTGACCCCTTGTGTGCAAAGAAGACAATAAGAGGGATATTGTTGGGTATGTGTTATATCCTTTGCATGACTAGCACCAAGCATTGTCATGGTGTGCAGGGTCTAGGGGGAAAGTCATAAAGTTGGTGGAAGTTCCCCATATCGGGTGGATTTTAAGGGGGCAACAAACCCCCCTTGTCAATGGGTTTGTCCAAAAAAAATAATGTAGGCCTAAGGATGGTTGGCTAGACCAAGGATGGAAGTGGACTGAAGGATGGGAGCGGAACCAAGGATGGTGTGTGGACCCACCCATGGTTTTGTAGATCTTGTCAAGGGAACATTGCTTATGTTCTAATCCATGGTTAATGGATTGGGGATTTATGAATGATTTGACATGTACATAATGTATTTTAACATTGAACAAAATATAATGAAAAATCAATATGGTTTTCCCATTTTTGGGCTCTGAGAGAAAAATATTTGTGTGTTTTATTTTCTAACTATTGTATGTTTTTCTTTATTTAAGAACTAATTTGTAGGTAATTTATGTAAAAAGGTTAAAACCTTCAATTCCATTTTTTTTCATGGATTTGAAGACCATATTTCGCTTGTTAATGAAGAAATTTTACTAATGGTAAGTTTATTTGGAAAGAACCATTAACAGAAGAACAATGATGTGGCAACTTTGATGGCGAATGGAAATATGACATTTCTTCATCATTCATAATTCTAGGGAATAATTCCTTTATCACCTAGGAACCTTGAGTCATAGGAAGTATGACCAATGTTTATTAGTCTTATTTATAGGGAATTTATCGATCAAGAAGTTTGACCAATAAACTATTATGACCATTGACCTATAATCATCTTATTCATTCATTGATCAAATTTCTTACCACTTAGAATCATTATGGTAATAGTTTCCATTGGTTATAGTTACTATGGGTTATAGTTCCTATTGGCTAGGGTTCTTAAAATCATAGTTCCTGTTAAATTGATTCCAACGAATATTTTTTCACTGTATCCATTATTTAATAGAATCTTTTTGAGATGTTTAATTTCATGTTCTAGTTATTCCTTATCTAAAATTATTATAGCTCGAATTGTTAGAGTATTTATTAATTTAATCTTTGTTGTGTGGTCAATCAAGAACTCTAAGAACTATCACCATAAGAAATATGATGAAGTAATGTTTGCAAACAAAGGCACTATCACCTTCACTTGTTGGTCATAGTTCTAGGGAATAGTACATATCATTTGAAGTTCTTGAGATAATAGTTGGAGGGTGACAAAGTTGGAGGGTGGAGAGAGAGAGAGAGAGAAAGAGAAGGAGAGAGTGATGGGGGGGGAGAGGAGGTGAGAAAGAGGAAAAGAGGGGAAGGGAGAGAGAGGGAGGCAAGAGAGAGGGAAAGAGGGGAAGGGAGAGAGAGAAAGGAGAGAGGGAGGTGAGAGTGAGAGGGAGATAAAGGGAGAGAGAGGAAGCAAGAGAGAGAGATGAGGGGAGAGAGAGAGAAGGAGGGAGCGAGAGATGTATATATGGAGTTGGAAGGGGAGAGAGTGGGAGGAAATAGTAGAGACAGAGAGAGATAGAGGTGGATAGAGAGTGAGGGATAGAGGAGAGGAGGGAAGAGAGGGAAGAGGAGAGGAGGGAAGAGAGGGAAGAGGAGAAGAGAGAGATAGAGAGAGAAGGAGAAGAGAGATATAGGGAGAAACATAGATGGGTGGGAGAGAGAGAGAAGGAGAGAGGGAGGGAGATGGTGACAAATTTAGAGGGAAGATAAAGTAAGAGTGTGATTGGGGGGGGGGAGAGACAGAGGGATTAGGGAGAGAAAGGGAGAGAAATAGGACTCAATAGAGAGAAGGAGAGGGAGAGAGGGAGAAAGGGGGAGTTGGAGCAGGAGAGAGGGAGGAATGAAGAAAGGCATAGAGTGAGAAAGGTGGAGAGAGAGAGGGGGTGAAAAGGGAGAGATGGAGAGAGAGTGAGGGAGAGAGGAGAGTGGGAGGAGGGAGAGGGAGGAGAGAGGGAGGGATGCGGAGATAAGCGGAAGAGAGAGAGGGAAATGATGAGGGAGTGAGAGAGAAATAGAAAGATATGGAGAGAGAGTGTGTATATATTGGGGGTGAGATAGAGAGAGGGAATAAGAAAGATACACATAGATACGAATATAGATATTATATAACTAGCCTAGATCAACCTTAACCTTGGATCTATAAAGCACCAAGAGGGATCAACTATCTTGAGGTGAGAACCTTTCCTCATGTTTTGCACTCAAAAAAAAGGTTTCAACCTCAAGAGATTTGATCCCTCTCGATGCTTCATAGATCGCGATTAAGATGGATTTAGGATGGTTTATCTAAATAAATGTTCATATTTTTCTTAATAAAAACAAACTTAATGTTCAAAATTTAGAAAATATTGATGTCTAACATCTAACATCTAACTCCTACATATCTAGTGAATAAATAAAATATTGAAACAAAATTAAAAGAGATTTTTTTTACTTATAACTAATATATTTTTGTATGAGATTTATTTTATTTCTATTTTTATTTAAATTGTAATGTCTTTATATGATATTATTTGAAGATATAATTTAGTGCAATGGTTTGAAAACAACATTTCAAAGTTAGAGAATTGCACATTCCACAATTTTGAAGAATGATTAAAATGAATTCAAATATTCTATAACAAGCTCAAAAAAAGTAAGACATGTAACAACTTAATATATAAGAAGTTAATATTTTCATATGAAATTTTTGGAAAATACTTTTACATTTATCTTAATTGTGATTTATATTTTTGTATAAATAATAATTTTAGGATTGTGGACTAATTTATGATGAGGATAATTTGGTTATTGATAAATGTTTATAACCATTCAAAAAACAAAAGTAAATTGAAATTATATAACTTCATGAATATGAGTAACTTTACGCAAATCTAAAGGTTTATTATTATATTTCAGATATAATGAGGCTTATATAGTTAATTAAGGGAGGATAAAGGAATTTGGAACCTTATTTACTGCTACAAGGGCGAGGGAATATAGATATGGCCAATAAATAATTGTAATGAGTGGGAAAATAAATTTTAATAATTATTTTATGTACTCATTTTCTTTTATGCTTGTCCTCATAATAGAATTTTTTATACTATTAATAAAAGTAACAACCTAGGGATCATGGCGGACTTTCAAAATTAAATTCCAGTTGATATGAATGATGGGTTCAAATACAAAATGAATTCAAGATAATTGTTGAGCCTAACTCCTAATTATTGGTTATTGGATTGTCTTGCTTTGAAGATGTTTCATTTTGAAGTTTGGAATAATGGCAATAAAATCCTAACCATGGACATTAACAAAAGAACATCTAAGATAAAGTAACATACAATCACATAATATGTTAAACTGGTCATCGTAACATGTGGTAATAAAGAAGACACTAGTTGTTTAGGCAAGATGTGGAGATGATCAATAGATTGTCATGGTTATTCCATTCGAATAATTCATCATAATAGATATGATAAAATGTTGAAATTTTTAATGTGAATGTTAATTATTTTTAGATCTCACATTATTTATTTACTCTTTTTATGCTTAAATATAAATTAGCTAAAATTTAAGCAATATAAACTGAAAATACATACAGACACTAACCAAAATAGGCACAATTGTTTCCTTGGGAAACCCTTACAGGAGAAACCTAGCTAGAAGGTGAGGTTTCTTTGATCTCTATTCTCTACTATGAAAAATGTGTAGATACAAAGAAAGAGGTACTCTCGATAGAGTCTCCTAAGACCTATGTCTTGTAAAGTTGCTACAAAATCTTAATCCCCTCTTCTATCACCTTCACGTCCCACTCTTAATTTCTTTGCTCAAATATGCTAGAAAAAATAATAGCATGAAATGGAACCCCTACTCCTCTTAATGGCCTAGTATTTAACATAACCTAATATCTAACTATATGAAAGGTTTGAGTCTCTCAACCCTCAACTAGAGTTACAATTTTGGACCTTATAGAGACTTTTTGAAATTCTATACATGTCTAGCCCAATATGCATGAGTAATAGGGATTAATGTGACATCGACTTTTACCGTGGCAGTTAGTATGGTAGATCAACATTGGAGAGGCATAAATTTTGCAAACAAACTTTGAGTACTGGATGGTCTCGCACAAGCGATAATGTTTTTTACCCAAAAAATATTTGTTTAAGGCCTCAAAATGGCTTTGGAATATTTCATACCCAAATTTTCCAAATTGGGACCCATTGATAAAAAGACCCTACAAGCTCATTCATGTAATTCTTCCACTATGAACCATTGAGATAGATAACGAAAAATATAATAATTGAATATGAATCAAGAGAATTATAGATCAGAAATAGTATCACAATTCCATATATTGCATACAAATGATGTCAAAATTGGAAGAAACTTACCCCTCAAAGAATGCAAACCTTATGAGAAGATAGAAAAACATTTATACAAAAATGGTGGTTTTAAGAAATGAACAATGACAACCTATTGTAGTGCTCATAAAAATGATCAATCTAGAATGATCATATGAACATAAAAGAGTAATACATGGATACATAAAGTTAAATATGTGAAAGTTTCTCAAACAAGTGTAATAAATCAACTAGAACATGATGCAGGCTTTTGTGATTAGGGAATAGTCATGATGAAATAACTTATCACTCTACTCGTATATTGTAAATAAGCATGTGGAAAGTGGTCGTGGAATCAAATATGTGTGGAAATGTCTTTATATGTGGAAAAATAAATAAAGTATGTAGAGTAATGAGAAAACACCTAGCATAATCGAAAAACTAGTTAGAATCAACTAAGGGAACTTGCACAAGAATGATGACCCTAGAAGTGCAAATGGGGCTATTATTAGGAACACATGCACACAAGAATGTGTGCCTATCCTTAGGAATTCTCATGTGGTCCTAGTTCTCTAGGTTCTGTAAAGCCCAAACTAGGCTACCTGCTTGGCATGGCTCAAAAGTGTACGTGTGTTATTAGGAAATATCATTATGTAATTTGAAAACCTTAACTTTATGCACTATGAAAATCCTAGCTTTGTGGAATTTGAAAACCCTATTGATGTAGAATGTGGAAACTCCAATATAGTGAGTTCATATTTGAGTGCATAATTAGAAAATGTAAGTAAACAAACCATTTCTACCTTTCTTCACAAGTTGGCGATGTTTTTCAATGTATATTGAAGTGAAATTTGAAGACCTTAATTTTGTGCAAATTGAAAACCCTACATTTATGGAATTTTAAAACCCTACTTTTATGGAATTTGAAAATGCTAGTATTGTAGGTTTATGCCATTATTACTAATTTATTCCCAATACTCTTTATCTCCTTATTTCTATTTACACATTTTCTACTCTCTCTCTCCTCTCTCTCTCTCTCTCTCTCTCTCTCTCTCTCTCCCCCCCGCATTTATATTTCCCTCTTCCTCTCATTTTCAAACGAGCGCTTCTTCGACTCTCATTGAAGAAATTTTATAAGCTTTCTTATCATTATAATCTCCAACCAATAGAAAATATGACCCATGATAAATATGACCATAGCATCTATGACATGCAAGAACTATGAACTTGAGAACTTTAACCCTTACAAACTATGGTGCATAATAACTATGATCTTGAGAAATTTGACCCTCATGAACTATGGCCTTAGGAATCATTCTTTTTTTGTTCATAGTTCACTTGTCAATTAGTAACTTTTAATTTATTTTACAAGAATAATGACCGTAAGAATTATTACGTGGGAGCTTTGACTATGAAATTAAACTAGGACCTTTTTTCTCAGTCATAATTCTAGGGAATAATCCTTTTCTTAGTTAGGAACCTTAACTCACAATAACTATAATAAATGTGTATTAATAATAGTTATAGGAAATTTCTTGATAAGAGAACTGTTATGACCAACAACCTATAATCCTTTTATTTATTCATTGATCAAGGTTCTTGTCATCTAGAGTAACTGTTGTAATAGTTCTCATTAGTTATAGTTACTATGTGTTACAGTTCCTATTCAATAAAGTTATTAAGGTCATAGTTTTTCTTGAATTCGTTCCAAAATCTATCTTTTCAATGTATCAATTATTTAATGATGAGCAGTGGCACAATGATGAGAATTATCCACCAGGATGAAGAGTCCTTAAAATTATGCTATCTAGATGTATGCATGTATGATATTCATTATCTTGGAACTTTTCTAGTATCCTCTTCCTCCCATATTTTGGTCATCCATTTTCTTCCAACCCCTTATTATGAAGTAATCTTTGTTAGGATCAGCGTTACAGTTTCCAAATGGTTGAGTAAGTGATATGGTGAGTTGACAAGGTAGTTTAAATATTAAATGTGATGGGGCAGTTTTTTTGAGTTTTAAATTTAAATTCAAAATCTTAAAGTTGCAGTATACCACCTCTCATTTGTCTCAGAGAAGATTTCTAAAACCCTTTGTTTAGTCGGAATCGATGCAGGAAGATGGAAGGAAATAGAGCCAAGACATAAGTAAGAGGCTCCATAATGAAAATTTCATTGTAGTATATGTTTTGTGTCTTTTTCACTATTGGAAGTAGTCTTAAAATAATATCTTGAACATTCTATGGTCTCTGCATTTTCTATTCATGATCTTCTCTAACAACAATTTTACATGGGGTATTTTAGAGAATGAGTCTTTCATTGGAATTTTGGACTAATCTTTGAGTACTCTCTAGTTATCAGTATTAGATATCAAAAGACCTCAAGTTTGGATAACTAATTATGGCATCTAATTACCTATTTTCTCATTATTTTCCAAGTTCAAACAAATAAGTGTATTCAAATGCTCTACATTACAATTAGTAGGTCAATTGTTGAGTTACTACTTCCACAAAGCATCCACTTGAAGTAAATTTAGCCAACTTGGAGAACTATAATGACAAAATTTTCTAACAGAGAGCCAAATGTTTGCAGTGTAATTGCACATGGAGCAAGTGAAATCTTTGTGTACACAACTAGAATCTCCATAGTCACCACACCATTATTTATACAGATAGATGCTTCATCAATTCCTATAAGACACCATCCTCTGACAAGGGAAAGGATGTCTGTATCTAAGAGACACTCAATGAGAAACCAAAATGGCGATCAAAAGTAGACGAAATCTACCTCCTATCATACGGGTCATTAGTATAATATAATCTATGGAATCTGTCTCCATGATTAGGCCCCACAGATAGAGTTATATAGAATAGTAGGTAAAAACCAAAAAGAAAATCTTATATCCTTAATGAATACTTAATTGATAAGTTATCTTTAATTTGTAAGACATTTATTAAATTATTTAAAACCAATATGTTTTTTTTTTTCTTTCTTAATTTTTTACTTTTAACCATATGTTTTCAACAAGAAACTATGTTGGTATCTAATTTTTTTACTAATTTGAATTACTATAAAGGTTTTTAGAAATTTTAAACCCGTCATTTAAAGCAATTATAGTTCACAATTTTTTTTTAAAATATGAAAGAAATGATTTAAATACTTCACTATTTTAAATACCAATCAAGGTGAAAATTTTGTAATTACAAGATTGCATCACCACATAGAACCTTGACATAAAACAATGTATTAACATTTTTTTGATGTTTCCTTGAATTTATGCCTTCTTATTGAAGTCAAACTCACAAAAATAAATTGAGTACTATAGAATGTCTTAGCATATTACAATGAAAAATCCATAAATATTTTACCCTCTTTTAATAGTTGAACTATTTTTCCATTTATCTTATTTATTGAAAGATATATCTAATATATTTTTATGAATAAGCATATTGTGAGACTAAACCAATAGCTTAAAATGTAATATGATCCTTCAAAAAAAAAAATTAAAATGACAATTTCAAAATAATGCATTTGACAATATATTCGTTGTCTATTAATATGTAGAAAAGCTTACAATTTTCAAGAAAGTGAAGTTTTTTTGCATTTGGGAATCCTCTAACTTTAAGCCTATACTATAATTTTTTTCATTACAGTTAAGTTATTTTGGTAGTAAATGAATAATTTTTTTATTACAATTAAGTTAGTTTTGGTTGTAAATAAATAATTTTTTTATTGCACATTTTATTTGTCAGAATTTTTTAATTTGAAGTTCTGGAATCAACGAGGCTATAACATCCAACATATTAAAGTAGTTTCTCCCTCGAATACAATAATTAACACAAAATTTGAACCAACAATTTCAAAAATTTGTTACCTGCTAATTTAAAACCAAAGACTTGTAAATGTTATAATTAAATTTATTTGTATACCACACATGTGGGTGGATGTTTTTATTATCAAAATTTTGTTTTGAGAAACCTAACTGAGAAAGCCCTAAAACCAAAAATGGAATCGAGAAAGCCCTAAAATGAATAGAATAATAAGATGTAAATCTCTACCTTCATCATCGAATCACATCTTAGTGTCGTTAATCTTCATCTTGAGAGTGATTTAGTAAAAATTTCATGGGTTGTTAATAATTTACACATTTGTACTGGGTTGGAAAATTCATCAATGCCCTGTTAGTATTCAGGATTAGCTTTTGTTTTTAGGATTATAGTAGTTAAGCATTGAGAAACTAACCTGGATTGGTTTTGGGAATTAAGGTCAATTTTATTGATTAAATGTAATATGGTTATACAAACAAAGCAATTTATCTCAAGCAACAACTTCAAACATAGAAGTTCGAAGACATTTCCTTCATTGATAGTTAATAAAATTATATAATGATACGAGTGAGATGTAAATGCATCAAAAGTACATCTCTTCCCACCAAAAGAGTTTTATGGACTTGCACATCATTAAAGCTTTATAGTTGAAATTAAATCGAGCAGCCTTAATTTGGTACTCAGTTGGAACAAGTTGAATCGATCTTGAAAATGGATATCTCGGGATATAGTAACCCGTTATAGGATTTGACATCCAAAACCTCTTTTAATAACCTGCAACAGATGTATCTTTCCTTCAATAACCCATTACACGATTTTTTCTTCAATGCTACTGAATTGTATCCTTGCCTAAATGGTAACATCAATTAAAATGTAACGAAATCAAGTAAAAGGTTTTATATCCCAATATAAACTTCAATTTTAAAAGCGTCGAGATCATCATATGGTGTTGGAGATTTTAGCAGCATTGTAAAGGGAGCTTACATAGCCTGAATCCCTAGATTTGATCCCAATTCATATCCATTTCCCCCAACTTGAGAAATTGCACCTGCTGTTGTAGATGGAGAAGAGATCTAGCCATGGGGAACCTCTTTCTGATATCCATTATGGAGTTTCCTTAGATATTCTTGTAGTGGGGGCAGTGCCAAATGTGGTGCCCGAGAGGTTCACACTGAAGCAGAGAACCATCTCTTCCATAATCAATAATCTATTGCAGAAACTCCGTGTGCAAGACATTTCAATTTTTAAATCCTTTGGTGGAGAGGTAGCATTGAATGCATTTAAGTTCATGTCTTATCCACGACTATTGGGAGTCAGAGTTGTTGAGGTATCGAAAATCACGAGAGCTGAGAAGTTGTCAGAATATTCAAAGTATTTTTGGAACCTATTAACAGAATGAGCAACAAGTTTGAGAAACATGAAATCGAGATAATCTCGATGACTTCTACCTAGTAACAAATGGATAACATATAAACCTTGGATGCAAGAGCTAAACAGCATACTATCGGGCCTTTAATGCACCCGATAACGGCCTCACCATACATACATGCCCATGCCTTTCCATCCCACATCCATCATTTCTTCGGGAGCTCGATAGCCCATCGCATCAAACTTTTTCTTGGAATAGGTGACCCACCACCTCCGAGCTGGCACCCACTATGCTGGCACATTTAAACCACCGCTCGTGCATTTCCAAATGATCCCTCGTGCCAAACATTCATTTGCTCCATTCACACTATCGGAACAGGTCCTCTACAACCCTCTCGAGCATTCATTTCTCTTGCTCATGGTGCTAGCTCACCTCGTGGGTCCGCTCATGGTGTTGAATCCTAGCAGGCTGCCTAGGCGTAAGGTAAATTATACTCTGTGCATAAATTAAATTTTAAAATGTGACAATGCGCATTAACAAAACTCATACCATGATTAACAAAAACATTTCCCATCTTCAGAGGACTTTAGCGCATGCAGCCAGCGACTCCTTGGTTTCAAATAGTTATGTTGGTAAAACTCAAAACTTAGTAAAGCTCTTGTGCAACATCTACTAAGTAGCTTCTGTCAAGGATCAACAAAAGTAACTCTTCACAAGCCATCCGCTCAACATCTAGAAACATCAGGTGGAAGGGATGTTATGACATTACCCATCTCTGTCATCCTTCCAATATTTGTATCATGACCTTTTTATATCTGTAGGCTTTCAAGTTTTGGCACATGAAAACTATGGTTGTCGTCCATACATGGAGGTAGCAACCTACACCATGAATCAAACCAGAATGGGTGCCCAAATATGAAAGTGAAAACAAGTTAATTAAAATTTTAAAAAGCCAGGCCAAATCATGCAGGGAGGAAGAGCAGAGTCAAACTGAGGGGTTGACTTAGGCTCAGAGGAGTCTAATCACAATGCACCAAACAATATGTACCTCCACAAGTTTGTCCTAAAAGCTTTTGTAAACTTTTGTAAACATGGTCAATCTAAAATATATATGCAAAAAGGTGTTTTAATCTTCAAATTCCAGTTGGCCACCTACAATTCATAAACAATGGGACACACATATGGTTCAAAATGACAATAGCCTACATAAATTTTTATTTTAGGTGGGTTACCAAAATTTAGACATAATACATTCAAGCAACATAATATAATCAAACATCTCTATTCATCATAAGGCAAACAAATTGGCAGTAGTATGGAGTAATTATGAAATGTGGCCCTTTGTTTATAATATTATGTCATGCTAGAGGCTTCCTCCCAGTGTTGTCTCATAATAAAAAATTATAATGTATCCCTGAATATTCTAGTTTTTTCCAATGCTCATGGCTTAATTTTCCCTTGTACTGGGGGCTTCGATGTTATTACTACTTAATAGCATAAAGTAGGAATTAATTTAAAAGATTAGAAATTATAATTTCAGCATGGGTTCTTCAAGTTGTTGCTTCTTAATTAGACTATTTGATTAGTGTCATAAGTTCAGTATTTAGCCTTTAAATTTCTCATATATTTTGAGAGGCTTTTGAATTTTCTTTTCCTTCTCATATACTTTTTAAATTCGCCTATTTTGAGCTTGCTCCTCAGGGATCAAATGGTGCATCATTTGAGTTCCTAAGAGCTGATATGGATTCGACCAATTGTCTATCAGTACCTTTTTTATTTAGTAGTTGTATTTCCTTTTTCTCCATATAAATATTCATCTCCTCCACTAAAAACTGCTGCAAATTAGAAGATAAATGGTTATGTAGACCGACTAAAGGAATTCCCGTGATAGAGAAACGAACTAGAGTTTTGTTGGCTCGTATGGTATATGTGAGGGGTTTCATATTTGAGGATATAATCTATTTATGATAAAGACATATTGTTAACTAATGTATATTCTAAAATAGAGGATGGCTTGGAACAAATAGTATTAGAGGAAATAATTTCCTAGTTCTCATTCTCCAGGTTTAGATATGAATATGGCAGCATTTTTCTTGTCCTTGGGAGACCTAGTGTATGTTTAGGTGTTGAAGCAATCTTACCAGATTTAAATCAAACCACATGTCTATTTGAAGCCTACATCTGTAGCCTACCTAGAAAAGATATCTACATCAGGTTCTATACACAGTTGGAGAAGATAACTCTCATCAGTTGGATGTGTAAGAACAACCACAAATTTTGTTTTAACTATTTTAATAGCAACGTGAAAGCTTTATTCTCATGCAAAAATCAAGTTGCATACACTTCTGGTGTTAAGTGTGAATGGACTTCTTCAACAAGGCACACTAAATATTACCTCTTTTCCAACATCCAAAATGTAAAAAAAAAGTGATGGTGAAACCATGAACCAAATCAATAATGCCATAGATGTAGCAATTTCATATTTTGCACAATGGTTCTAGGCACATTCTCTTAAATCATTTCCAATGAGAATAGTAGTACCCAGTTATGCATAGGTAGCAACAAAAGTCAATGTTGTAGTAACCTGCAATAGTGAATTTTCAGATGAGTTTTTTATGAGAGAATTAGTAAATCCTGAAGGCATAATGGATCCACTACTTTGTTCAGTAAATTTCTCCTTACCCCATCGGCTACAACAAAAATACTGACAATAAGAAAATTTTGTAGATTGGGCTTTACAAGCAATGCATATCCATCAATTATTGCCGGTGATAAGCTCCACAAGAAGGGGCATTGGCTTGTAGGTTATATGGTTAATTTTTGTGCTTTTTATGGAGATCTGGGGGGGCACACATTTGGGAGAGTGTTTGTTGTTGCAGCAACATTAAGAACTTAAACCTTAAACTATGTATAGACAAAAATATGATTGGGTATTTCCAATTGGAAGTATGGTGCATCGAAATCAATGATATGGTTGTTTTTGTTGTTCATGAAGGGGCTGACCTTAATATTGGATATCAACATATGTCCAAGATCCCTAAAAAATCATGCTAATATAGAAATGGTTTCTAGATAATCTAGGTAACCTTTAGCTTAGCTCTAATATGTCTTCCATATCAAAACTTCCAGTGGAAATTATTACCCCGAAAAGGTAATTGGCTTGATGCAGAAAGCTTTATTCTCATGGAAAACTCAAGTTGCATACACTTCTGGTGTTGAGTGTGAATGGAATTCTTCAACAAGGCACACCAAATATTACCTCTTTTCCAACATCCAAAATGTAAAAAAAAATGATGGTCAAACCATGAAAAAACTCAAGAATTCCATAGCTGTAGCAGTTTCATATTTTGCCGAGTTGTTCTGGGCACATTCTCTTAAATCATTTCCAATGTGAATAGTAGTACCCACTTATGCACAGGAAACAACAAAAGTCAATGTTGCAGTAACATGCAATAGTGAATTTTCAGATGAGTTTTTCATGAGAGAATTAGTAAATCCTACAGACATAATGGATCCACTCCCTGGTTTAGTAAATTTCTTCTTACCCCATCAGCTACAACAAAAAGACTAACAACAAGAGAATTTCATAGACTGGGCTTTACAAGTAATGCATATCCATCAATTATTGCCAGTGATAAGCTCCACAAGAAGGGCCATTGGCTTGTAGGTTATATGGTTAATTTTTGTGTTGTTTACAGACATCTGTGGGGGCACACATTTGGGAGAGTGTTTGTTATTGCAGCAACATTAAGAACTTAAATCTTAAACTATGTATAGACAAAAATATGATTGAGTATTTCTAATGCCTAACTCTTCTCCTCTCCACTCCGTTTTTATTGAAAAGTGGAATACCCAACTCTTCTCCTCTTCACTCCAATCTTATGAAAGCTTAGTTATTGCAGACTCCAATAACCATATTAGATTAGTGAAAAGTGGAATTCCTAATTCTACTCCTCTCCACTCTGCTCTTATGAAAGGTTAGTTGATGCAGATGCCTAATGGATTTCACCAACCATGTCTTAACCTACTGTGCTAGCTCATTTACTTATCTATAACGTACTAAACTGTTCTTCATCATTAATGAAATTTTCCATTTCGAAAGTGGGAATGCTCAGATCAATTATATGTTGTTTATACAGATAATATGAAAGTTGTTATGGGATTGGCATGAAATACAAACTACCCCAATAGTGCTAATTGACAACCTAACTGAACCATGGGAAGAAGAAATAATTTGTTAGGATAATCAATAATTGGGCCTTGTACTGAGAAGGGTTAGTCTATTGTTCTAGCATGAGAATATCTAACATTAATTTCATAGAATCATAAGCTTCAAACTTCATAAAAGCATGTAAAATGTTTTTTCATACCCATGGTACTATTTTCTATATTTTTTAAAAGAAAACCATGGTTGATAAAAGCTAACAACCTAGAGATATATGCAACAGCAGTCACATATCTCATAAACTCATCCAAGATTTCTAAACATTCATAGTCTAGTCTAGTACATCGTATGGTAGAACGGTCTAGGTTGCTCTTTTATGCCTGTTCTGAAGAGTAGTTTTCTCTTCCTCTTCTTTGATCACTAAACAATCACATCATGTTATATATTGTCTAAATTCATCTGAATGCTAATTATCCGGTGTCAGGGCCTTCTCATGTTATAATACAGTCTAAATAGGGCCCTCTCATCTTATGTACAAAGGTAATGGAGGTTGAATGACTATCAAAACAATGGAAGCAGAATTAGAAAAAACATTGTTTTGTTTCATTGGACTTTAAACAATTGGATGGCTCTGATAATTAAGTTCAACACCCATCATAGCTATATGTGGTGTCCAATCTCTCCTTCCTGGACTTGTCTTGCCTACATCATTTGACTTCACTAGATATTGCCTCTTGTTGATGGAGATCTGGATAAGCATAGGAGTCTTCTCTCTACTTGGAACCCTCCACCCAATGCAATCCCTATTTCAAGATTTTTGGACACCTAATCCTAAAGGGTTAGCATGGAAGCCGAATGGACAAAGCAGTCCAAGGGACCTTGGGATGTGAATCCCAACGGTCACCATATTGTACTATAAATGTACATCTTTTGTGAATAAAAATTGTACTGAATGATTTATCTTTCCTATTGTTTTCCTATTGGTTCTCCCTGACCATGTCTGTTTAACATGGTATCAGAGCGGGCGATCTCCTGCCCTGATCAAATTTGAGCCATTTTGTTTTATGGCCTCTATGTGCATATCACTTATGACATTTCTATTCACTGTCCATAATACTACATCAATTCACCGACAGTTAGAAATTTGATGCTTTTACTGTGCTGATTCCTTGGATTATGTCCCTATTGCGCCTAATCGAAATTCATGCACTCTGATGCACTGCCCTGACATTGTTGTTATTCCCTGATCAACTGTTCTGACCACCGCCTCTGTCCTTCCAGCGTTGCACTGTCTCTGTCATAACTGAAAAACGTTGCCTGACAATTAAACGCTACCTGACAATTCATGATTATTCTCACCTGTTACTGGCTATCCTGACAGGGTACTGAATGGTCAGACCATGTACAGTCGAATGCCTTCATTGCAAATGCTGTGCGTTTGAATTTGTAACGCCCTCTTGTGAAAATGAAGAGTAAAATCAGTGTTTTCGAGGAGGATATGGAAATCGTAACGTTATTTCAGGCTTGGTAATTCTGCGCACAGGTCCCAGGTTATGAACGTTCACAACACGCAAAATCCGCAGCCCGAGCTCCGTACAACGACCTCTGAAGGCAGCATTTCCCATGCGGGGGCCAGCGAACGAATACATCGTGATGGGAATCCTGGAAGGAGAATAATAATGAGTACGGTTGAGTTCCAGAAGGTGGACTGGGCTTGTCACCAACTAGAGAGGTCGAAAGATCAACTTAAAAGTTCGTCTGGAAATTGAATTGGGGAGGACCATGCTTCTAGAAAATGGTAGCAGCATAATATCGATTCCTCACTTCGACTCAAAGATAAGTAATGAAATTATTCATTAATGATTAATCTATATGCTAGGGAATGTAAATTAGCTTTTAAACCGGTAGAATGTTTTCTGCTGCTGTTTGGCCAGAATCTTTCTATTTCTTAGGCTGAGACCCGCAGAAATTTTGTGAAATTTAATTTGGGATCTGCAGAGATTCTCTGAATTTTAAGACTTCCTGAAACCAGAATACAAAGTGCGAACTTCAAAATAACCACACCAGTTTCGGTTGAAGAAACCTTTATATTAGCTTTTATCTTCTTGCTCGATTCTGGTGCTAGAGTATAATTTTGTGGGCGTTCTACCAGTTTAAGATCGCCCATGGTAGCCAATTCCAAGCAAAGATTCTGCAGTGTATCCTTTGTGCGGTTTATTACTGTCACATCAAGGACGATATCATATTGATGAACTGTAACATATGCTTCTGCATATACCAGATCACTGAAGCCCGTAGAAATCAATCAAGTCATCAGGCTGTGCGTGCAAGACTTGAGCTTTGGCTTTGCTCTCTTCTATTTCTCGGATCTGCTTGTCAGCAAGCATCTTCATAAAATTGGATCAATGTTGCAATGTCTGATACTAGTGTTGGATGAAGGAAAACTCTAGGACGAGCTGTACGCAAATTCCCAAAATCAGCTGCAGCAAATTCTTCCTGTTCTTGTTGTGACATAGACATTGGAGATTTCTAAATTGTACCAAATACCAAGGTGGAGAGAAGAAAAGCAGAAGCAGTGGCAAAGGGACAAGTGCAGACGGTGCGAGGCTACTGTTTGCCTCTACAATGTATTGTCATCCATAGCTCTCGCTGACTCCGTAGCTCGTGCTCATATCCAGAATCTTCATGGACTTGTGCAAATGGTAATATGGATGGACATGTCAGGAAAAAGCAATAACGATGCAACGTGTGTGAAAAGAAGAAAATCCTGAGGTTTATCATGGAAACGATGAAGCTGGAAACGAATGTTAGTTTTTGCTAAAGAGCTCCATGGACATTTCATAAATTTGTGTCAGACGCTCCTCAACAATGCGTCCATACAAGACACGCTATTACTGAACGATCCCGTGAAGAGGAAGACGAGTTGTTGCTGTATCGGCCCTTCTTGTTCGCCTAGTTTTATTCTTTACTTCTACGTCAATGAACATGCCTCGAAATTCATCAGAGCAGACATCTCAATAAACGTAACATTCTATCTAAGAATCGCAGTATTTAGTTCTGAGGTGAACATCTACGAGGGTTTGAACCAAGTCGAGTCAGGCCATCCTTCGGAAATACTTTCTCAGACTCTAAATTGCATGATCAAAGAGAGGGAAACAAGGAATCGAACATCCCCCTTTTTTGTTAAAGACAGGTGAATACAACAAATTTTGGACACCAGTGGTCGATGTTTTTAATTCTTGCAGTTAATTGAAGAAGGGAATAAACTTCAACAACACAACTTAAAAAGCTTCACTAGTTTGGAAAATGGATAAAATTGGGGAAGTATTAAAGTTGCTAAATACTTTAATGCACTCTACAATTCATGATAGAGTTCAAATTAGAAAAATATTATATTTGATCTTAGAACTTGTCTGCAAAATGCACAGGAGAATATTGAGTTTTTGCAGCTTGAGACAAAGCTGCAGCAAGAAGAACTACAGCATTGGAGTCATCTTTCTGAACCTGTTTCTGTTCAGAAGATTGAAACAGACTCCCATAAACATCAAGTTAATAATGCAGCAGTTGTATATGCAGATGCAGAAACTCAGTCTGCACTTCCCAAGCCCATCATCAGACCTTGGGAACAGCTTGTCCACAACAAGCACAAAACCGGTCTTGGATATGACAAGGACTTGTCCTTTCATATTCCAGACTATTCCAAGCCCATTCATTTTCAGAGTGCTGG
>APFE030269903.1:78653-126799 GCA_000404065.3 Pinus taeda
ACCTAATCCTAAAGGGTTAGCGTGGAAGCCGAATGGACAAAGCAGTCCAAGGGACCTGGGGATGTGAATCCCAATGGTCACCATATTGTACTATAAATGTACATCTTTTGTGAATAAAAATTGTACTGAATGATTTATCTTTCCTATTGTTTTCCTATTGGTTCTCCCTGACCATGTCTGTTTAACAAAGATGTGTGCAGTAGCTCTGGAAAACACTAACAATCAACTGCAATCGAAATCACTAGATATAGCAATGTTTTTGAAAATGTAACACGAAAAACCATTTTCCAAGATTTCTTTAGTCAATCTTACTAAAAGATGATATTTTGAAATCCTTAAAATCCTAGATAGCATGACAAGGTTTGTCTTAAATGGTTCATTTCTTCTTGTCATGCTACATACTCATTTTCATGACCATGCATGCATGGTTAACATGAGCGTGCATTATTTACTCTTTATGCCCAAAGTCTTATCGCTGATATTTGATTTTGTGTTATTTTTCAAGGATGTGCATTCAAACTTGAGGTAGAATAAAAATAATCAATTTCAATCAGGATATTTTATCATATTTCATATTCTAACATGAATCTATTTTGTTGTTGTCACTATGAAGTGCTTCTAAGCTCACAGAATGGTGGAAAAGTGGACACTGTGCATTGAAGTATGATGCTGCCCAAATCTGGGTCAAGCATATTTAAAATTTGTCCTTCACAATGGGGCAAAAAATCATGTGGTTTATAAAATATGGGAAGTGTAGGGAAAGACAACCAATAATGAAGCATACTACATTATGCTTGTTGCAGGATTAAGAGGCAAAACACAATGGGGTCAATTACATAAGAGTATTGACAAACTTAGATTTAATTTGTAATCACATGGAAGGCATCTACAATGTTCATGCAGACAATTTGAAGCCCCTCTACAGATAGGCAAAAATATGGAGTGCTCGATTTAATTCTTTTACGATAAAGCACCTTGGAGAGATCCATAAAATGTCTACTGATCTAATGGTTGGAGCAATCTAAAGTGTAGATGAAGGTGCTAGAGATGATTTAGCATCATCATTCATTCCATTGGCAAACATTGATCAGCATCAGTATAGGTCTCAACTATGTGTATATATTATGGTTGTCATTTTTCTTGGGACTTTCATACCATGGTTCTTTCACTGAAGAACCTGTTAATGTACTTCTTTTTTTTCCGTTTTGTAATGTCATTCACATTAAATGTCTACTCATGTTATAACATGCTTCATGTGTTCAGTTATATATATTATATTTGAGGTGAACTAATTATTCTTAACCTACGAGTGGTTCAACAAAGATTATTGGAGCTCCATTTGTATTTCATTTTAATTTCAAGTTTCAGATGTTGCCTCTTTAATACCGTCTTGAATTCCACCTGAATGGATGCCATGGAATAATTGAAAGTAACAAAATAGGGTTATTTACATCTAGTTTGTTGGTTTTTACAACATTTAAGAAGTATAAGTCATTTCTGCTGGAAACCCTAGCTATATCCATATCTATATTATGACAAGCCAGAAATATTTGATGCATGATCTAATGTGAGATGAAGAAGTTCATACCATCAAGCACTCCTAGGAACATTCATGCATAATAATGACAAACTCTAACCTAGTATGAAGTGAATTTTCTTAGGTACATGGTTTTCCCTAGAATGATGCAATGTACGCATATACCAATGAAGTTCTAGATGCCCATGATGCCTTTGAAAATGCCCTAATCCTAATAAATAAAGAAAATAAGTGAAGAAACACTCATCTTTGGATATTGTGAAAAAGATTAAAAATATGGAAGCCCTAAACATCGTTGAAAACATAATGATAAAATCCTAAAGTCTGCCACAGATAAAATAATGATTACGGTTCATAGAATATAATTTTACTCATGGAATACCAATATTAGTTAAGGATGAAAATAACACCATCTTTTAGAGGACACTTCCCCTTTCGAATGAGCTATTACTCACTTTCTAACTCCTCTTAGATTGAAAGAAATTGAATTTATAAATTAGAAAAATTAGTATTGGTAAAATGAATTATGTAGGCTCATGTTCCTTTGCCAAGTGATGTGTCATTTCATTAAAGGTAAAAAGCTAGTATAAATATAAGCTAGAACTGGTCATTTTTCCCATCAGCCTTAGTGAAGAACATCACAAGAAGATAAATAAGAGGGATACAAGCATGACATAAGCCGAGAAGATAAAAGTGAATACCTTTTTGGGAAAATACTATTATGCTCCTTTCAAATGAGGACTTGTTGCTAGAAGCTTGGATATAGAATTACAATAATTTATGTGAGGCTCAAAACCTTGAGAGAAATCAGTTTTATAAGCCCGTATCTCAAGATCAAAATACATGAGAATCCTAGATTGGCAAGAGAAATAGAAGCTTCGATAAGCCACTGTGATACCCTCGGATAGTCCTAATCAAGCCTAGACTGTGGAATTGTAGAAATGTGACATATCTCACATAGTGGAAAGTATATAAGCTTAGATGTTAACCTCAATTCATGTGGTCAGTTTCCTATTGAAGAGCTAAAATTTGTTGTGAAGACTAGAGAATCGTTGAAACTTAGACTAATTAATCAGTTTCCTTTACATAAGTTGTTCCAAAAATTTGAATATATCTAATTGAGTTCTATATCGAAATATGTCATCATCAGTTGAAATGTTACAGATCACCATTCAAATAAGATCATAAGTCTAAAATCTAACAACACCTTGAGGAAACTAGATGCCCCTCCGTAAATTCATCTAAAACAAGAAAACTTTGAGCCAAATGCAAATCTTCCTTAGTGAATTGGCAAAAATTTTCAGTTCATTAAATATAAGTAAAACTAATCATCTGATAATGACCAAAGGTATCCTCCAAATATATTCCCAAGTGTGAAAAGCTCAAACTGTGGACCTGGATGTGATTGTTAATCCTTTTGATAGCCATATCAGAGTCCCCAAAAACCTGTAGTTGCAGTATATTTTTCTTTGTAGCTCATTATAATAGGAAAAATAATCTTCTAAATTCAGCTTGATTTTTAATACCAATAACCATATAGGCCTTACTAGTGATTTTTTGATCCTTAGCAGTAAATAACACAATACCCAGACAACAAAAATGTTCTGGACCCTCGTAGGCCCCATCAAATAAGCTCCATGCGTAATCCTTGTTCAAAATCATATGATTGGGTTTTGGTTGTATACTAGGCTTATAAGAAGAAAATAGTGAAATCACTTGTAATGAATCTTTGAAAGTGGGCACTTAGACATCCGCAAAAAACTTGGCATTCCTCACTAGCTAGATTCCCAAAGTAATCAAGTATGGAAGTGTTATATTTTCCTTCAGCTCTCTTCTATTAAAGTGCTCTTGAAACAATCTTCTAGGATCAATTTATCCCACAAATGCTGAAGTGAGCTCTGATGTTCAACTTCTTTCGACACCTATATTGATTAAGGGCATAGTAAAAATAAATGTAAGTAAGTTCCTTCATTACTTCTACTAAGGATGCAAAAGCTCGAAGTACCTTCCATGATAATATCTATCAAGGAAAATATAAGACAATTTGTGTCCACTTAAATCATGGAAATTTGTGCCACATTCTTACATGTTTTCCATTGTTTACAAGGTATATTTGCATAAGATATGACATTGTAGTAAAGGTATGTGGTTGTGGGTTATGTTCAGAAGTTCGAGTGTTCCTTTGAGGAGATATATCAGGATATGGGGCACTCCATTGAAGCCCAAACATAGTATCTACAACAAGAAATTGGGTGTGCTTGTGATGGGAGTTATAACCAACAACAAGGATAACTTAATAGCATAGGAAAGGTGTTGATTTTGCCCTAATTTGATGCTACTTTTGGGCCTGTCCACATTCATTTATGACAATAGAGGAAGGCACAATACTTAAGATGGTTATTTCAATTATTTTTGGATCTACAGTCCTGCTAGTATAAATAGTTACAACCATTAACCTTAAACAAAAGCAAAATCAATTAAAGAATAATAAATTTGATTTTTAAAATTAATTTTATTTGGATATTTTATTTTATATTTTAGTAGTAGCTAATCATAATCATTAAGCTCTTTTATGGAACTAATCATAATCTTATTTATAAAGAAAAATAAAAAATATATATTGACTAAGTAATATTATTTCCATGCATAGTATTTGTATTGAGAGAATTAGAATATAAAACTCTTTTAATAAGAACGTTTGATTTACTGTTTGTGAAAGGCATGGAGAATTTGTTCTTGTGTATTTACATGGGTCTGGAATGTGCATGGCGATAATCATGGATATTTAATGAGGAGCTCTGCTGATCTGTGGACGTTGTATTTCTACACATTGTAAGGGGTGTTTTTTTGTGGCCTCATGAGATTCTTGAATGTTAGTTTAATGGTCATATCATGTTTTTATTTTTTTCTAGAAAACTGTGGGGAATTGTGGTCTACCTGATAAATATAATTTGTCCATTTTCTACACTATAACTGAGAATGGGAATTCTTATACCTTGCCACTGCCACACAAGCATCGACTTGGCCACATGTACATATTTTACCCCTGTTTGGAATTGAACATATGACCTTTATGGAGAGAATCACGTGTCCCTAACTGTTAGGACCACTCAGGTTGTATGTATCGTGTTTTTGTTACATGGCAGCATTGCATAATAAAGAAACTTTAGGCATAATGTAATAAAGTAACATGTAATATGAATCTGCAAGGTTAAGAGATGTTAATTAGCTACTAGTTTTGTCTTAACATTAAGCTGCATAGTGCATAGTATGAAGTTCACAAATTGTAACAACAATCAGGGTCCAATTTACAGCCCCCTTGATATGGCCACAAAATTGGACTTTTCATACTAAATTATGCCAGATTAAAAATCAAGTGTGAAAGATGAAATTTCTCAAAATTGGAAACAACAGGCTCACCGCATAGGTAGTATATCTCAAAAAACTAGTTTCTAGAATGAAAACAAAGAAAAGATACATTTGTAGAAACAGGTTGTGGATTCCAACTTTGTACCGATCCATAATCTCTAACATCAAAACTTTGAAAGAATGGGTGAGAACACAACATGCATTGTTTAAAAAGAAAGCATAAAGATAGCAACACATCCTTACTTATTGGGTTCAACTCATCTGGAAAATCTGAATTTCTTCCCCTTCTTGCTGAGGTTTAAGGAATGTTACAGGCCAAGTTAAATGAGGAACATCTTCATTGGTACCAGGAATTTAGCCTTAGAGTGCATGGGTTGTCCCGTGCTTCAGCCTTATGGGATTTTCTATATACAGGTTCATCCTTCCTTTGTGAGTCATGACACATTGGACTTGAAGGAAATAGCATTGAGTATACATAGATGGGTTCCAACTCCACAATTTTCAATCATTTCTAGACATCAAAGGACTGACTTTGAGCATGCTAATAATTTTCACCAATTTTCACTTAAATTCATTTTGTATTAAAGCAGCATGCCAAAATCACATCTATAGTAATGAGACAGCCTAATATATAAGAGTTCCAATTCTGCCTTTATATACAATACACTATATTGTTATCCAAAAAGGATGTATCAAGCTTATAGTGACAAAAAGGAAAATAATCATTTTCTGGAGTTTGTGAGAGTTTAGCCAACATTTACACTCATGTTTTATATGCTTTGAGTTCAACAAAAAGATTTCAATATCTCAATAAGATAATCGTACAAAATTGAATTTACAAAATGTTGTACATATCCAGAGACATGTTCAACCCATCTTGCACACAAGATGTTCTTGGATCAGGAGAGCCCTTTATAGGGTTATGCCCATATTTTATCCATGAATACTTATCAGCTTGAATATTTGTCATCTTGCCATTGATTGCTGACACTTTGATTTCTCTTTTCACCAGCTATTTTCTGTAAAACAAATTGAGAAGAATCTTGTCAAATGCTTTTGGTTAATCCATTACAAAACAAATTAGCAATATAGGTTCACTTAAAATATAAATAGATATTTTCATTCATACAAAATTTCATTCATGAAAGTTATAACATTTTCATCAACCAAATTTTCTTAACACAAAGTTTGAAGGCATGTGATTAGATTGTCCCTCCTGTGTAGATGGAGCAACTGTATGTAAATTGTTGATTGGAAGTGTGTAATAGTTGTGTAGCTTCGAGGCAATGGATTGAGGCATGTTGGATGTCATAAATGAACAAGGTATAGAGTGCGAGCGACGATACAATATGACTAGTTGTATAATAGAGGGCATCACTCTAGGGTGTGAAACTGAAATGTTATGGGTTGAGGTAGGGTGCCTAATGAATGAATTTGGTGCAAATGGTGGAAACAACCAGCGGGTTTGATGATCAAACAAGAGAGGTGGGCATGGTGAATCAAATGGAAAAGGAATCATTGAACTTCCCATATTTGGATCCACATTACTCTCATCAAAGAATCAAACTTGACAGCTTCCAGTATTATGAGATGTGGAATCTTCATCTGTAACAAAAAAAAAAAACACATTTTTATGCAATTGCATTGAAGGCGATGAAGATAATGATATTTTGAATTTCACATAAAATATCAATTGATATTTCCATACCAGTATTTCATAAAATAGTATGTTGAATCCTTCTTGATGTGTGGTCTGGATTGATTTCTTTTGTAGAAGAGATCTCCAATTGTTCATTCATGCTTATTTTCCTTCCACGACACCATCCAACCTTTAGAAACTATGGTTAGTCTTTTCTTGATTTCAACACACTAACATTTTGCCCCCTTTTTTTTATTGGGATCAAGAAACTATGTCTCCTATTGGTAGTGACCTTGGATGGAGTTACAACGTTGAATTTCTTATTATTGTATTCTTGGCTTACATTTACTACCAATTGATTTAGTGCATATGCCTTCTCCAAAGTTGTGGGTGTTATTTGTAATAAACCCCTCAATTTCGTATGAGTTGATGAAATCACAAGTTTAATTTCCTCATTGCTAGTTAGGGTTCCATCCGGCCTTACATTGGTTGAATCAGTGGAAGGAGAAGGTGGAAGGTTCATTTCAATTTCTAGGATCATTACAAAAATCAAGTAAATATCTAGGTCCTTCTGTAATAGACCTAGAGATATTAGGCAATTCATTGCCCCTCCAAACATTGCTAGTCACTAGCATCTCAAATTTCAAAATATGCTTACAAATATTGCCATTTAGGGCCCATTTGCAATTACAAAAGTTTAGGTTCAGCCATTTATATATGACATGATATTCATTTGTGATATTCTTCTATAGGACACATTGTTTTTCTCACAAAGGTACCTTTGCTTTAGGTACTGATGATAAGATTCAATAGCATTATTAGTATCATGGTTGGAATGTGAGAGGTACGTATATGCTTTTGCCCACATATCTAGAAAATAAAACATATATTAGATGCAAAAGAAACAATAGAAAATGGCCCATTACAAAATAAACTGATAAAATGCAACTTTAAGAAACTTACATAATTTGTTGTTGTGTAACCAGTTGGTCACAAAATAATCCAAAAACACAGTTTCTTCTTTGAATTCATCAAAGAAACTTTGAATTTTATGTTGCATAGATTCATCATCTTTACATGAATGCATGATTTCTCCTAAAGCACGAAAGATACAGACTTTATTTTCCTTTCCCCTAACTTTAGTTCCAACATTTTTCAACCATGCTCTATGAACATGCCATACACACAATAATAGTGTAGAGTTTGTGCAATTCTTGAAATAATATAACATTATAAGAAAATATCCTTGAACATTATTGCTTTTTATCTCTTCTAAAAATAAAAAACGGGCTCACCTTAATGCCTCAATTTCTGCTACTGTATCATCTGTGATGACAGCTCGGACATGGAAATCTGGGTTTTCCTTTTTCCCATTTGCAAATAATTGTGACATCGATTTATAGATATCAAGAGTACCATTCCGTCATGATATTACTCATGCCACTAGAATCCCATTGTGATGATCATAAAAAACCACTATGGTGTACAATTGATACTGCTTTACAATAAGAAAACAATATTATAAGCATATAAGAGGACAACATTTAAATGAAGTTGAATAAATGAAGTTTTGGAAAATATGTTTACCCCATATTTATTAGTTTTGAAAGTGCAGTCCATTGATAATATGTTGTTGCCTGAGTGTTTCATCATCATTGAAAGAATCCGCTTAGTTTGTATGCCTATAATGAAAGGGATGTTTTTAATAACATCTTGTTGTTGTTGGAAGAAAAATATCTCTGGGAACTCACTAACCCAACAATCCACACTCATTAGATCACTTTCATGCCTCACATACTCTAGCCTTTTGATATTACTGTACATGTTTCACACATTCTTTCTTGTCATAAAAGAATCTCGAGGTGCCCCTATGAAGAGTTCACTAGATCCATACCTTACATCAAAGATAAATTTTTCCCAAATCATCGTATCGTTAAAACCATCACGAATCTCCAACAATGGTTCGTATATTCTCTGTTAAATGCGGCACAAAATTGAATTTCTTGGGCATGTGTTAGGCCCTTATACTACTAGTATAACCCCTTATTGTTATTAGTACAACTCACTTATTATATTGATGTACCCATGTAGTGCCCATATTGTTACTATTGAGCCCCATAGAAGCCCACTATTGTTATTATCGTGCCCTTACATTATTATTTTTATGTCGGCTCTAATTATGTTATGACCCCTTAGACTCCTATATATAGAAAGGAGGTATTTTCATTTGTATCATCAAAGAATTGTTCATTTATGTAATCTAAAGGAGGTTTCACCCTCGAAGAGGCTGAATTCTAAGGTGTTGATCTATCTTTTCTATCTTTTCTTCAGCTAGTTTCATAACATTTGGTATGAGAGCTTTGGATTCTAGGGTTTCGCTACTCCAAATAGGTCATCATGGAATTTTCGCTATAAATTTTTTTCTACAATGTTTCAGAAGATAAAAAAAAAACATTTGCGAAGAAATCGTGTTGAATCTCGAATCCAAATTTTAGAGCTTTTAGCACTATATTTGCAGAGATATGATCTGAGGAAGTTGGTCTTTTTACAGACTTCTAAATTACATTCCAAACAGGTGACCTAGGGAAAATCATCATAACTTTCTCTTTGAGCATTGGATTGAAATTTTGTAAGAAGGTACAGAAAGAGGATGGATTGTAGTTTCTTATATATATTTTTCAGTGCCAAAGGTCAAAATAGGGACATGTGGCACTTCATACAAGTTCGCCCTTCTCAAAACGTCTATAATCAGGTCATCTTGGAAGATTGTGCATAACTATTTCTTGGAGAATCCAATTTGGATCAGATTAGTGGCATTAGAAAGAGGACACATTGGGCTACTACAGGACGTAATTTCAAAACTTAAAGATCCGAAAGTATAGAGTTACAGTCGTTTCAAGATCGAGCTCCTAAAATCAAGAAAAAGCAAGATGAGGAAGTTTGATGGCAGGGATCCGGTAAATTGGATACTTCAGATGGAGCAATATTTTGATCTACATGGTGTACCACTGTTACAAAAGGTATGTATTGCATCTTCATATTTAGAACCAAATCAATTTTTATGGTATGAATGGCTTTGTTCTCGTAAACAACTTGTTACGTGGTCAATTTTCATGGAGGAAATGATAGCACATTATGAGGATACAAAGAGCAACACCTTCTTTAGAGAAACTCCACAACAATTGGAAAGAGTAAAAAGGCTTCGTGACATAATGGAAAGAAAAATAATGAAAACCATGAAGCATACCCCTCACAACTATAAATATGGAAGTGTTGTTTCTCCTAAGCTTCCACAACCTACAAGGGTTACACCACAACAATTGGAAGAAAAAAGAGAAAAAGGGCTTTGTTACAATTGTGATAGAAAATGCGCTAAAGGTCATAAGTGTGTTGAGAAGAAATTATTTTATGTAGAGTATGAAGAGGAGGAGGAAAAGGATCAAGAATCATCGAAAGAAGAGGATATATGCCAGGATCCCACCCCAGAGATAGAAGAAATGAATCATACCATATCTTGTAAAGCATTGGCAAGAATTACCACTCCTCAAACTCTCAAGACTAGACAGAAAATATCAAGAAGAAAAAATGTTCAAGAAGTGAAAAAGTCACATCGAGCATCAAGAACATGAATCTGACCCATATCTTGTAAAGGGATTGGGAAGAAATGATCACTCCTCAAACTTCTAAGTATTAGAAGGGACATATTCAAGAAGAAAAAGGTTCAAGTGGTGAAAGATCACATCGTGCATCAACAACAAGTTCTCCAACTTTTAAAGGATAATATCACTTTGGTGCAAAATCGAATGAAACAACAGGTAGATCAACATCGTAGTGAAAAATGTTTTGATGTAGGTGATTGGGTATTTTCACTGCTACATCTCAAGCAAGCTATTTGTGAGAAGGAAATGTTGATAATACTACACGCACTTAAAAAATGGCGACCTTACCGAATGGGAAGACACTTCATGGTAAAAATGGATCATGATAGTTTTAAATACTTTTTAGAACAACTATTATCTTTAGAAGAATAGAAAAAATGTGTCACTAATATGTTGGGTTATGACTTTGACATCATCTATGGAAAATGGAAGAAAATTTTTGTTGCAGATGCACTCTCAAGAAAGGATGAGGATGTTGAAGCATTTTCTTATGTTATTTCTATTATCCAACCAGATTGGATAAACGAAGCAAGGGATGAATCGAATAAGGATGAAGAAGTATGGACACTTATTCAAAAGTTGCAAAAGATCCCAATTCAAACAATATTGCCAGAAAATGAAGAGGAAGGAAAAATCATATTGGAACCTGGAGCAGTCACAAAAACAAGAACCCAACAGCTACGAAATCAATCAATTTCAAAGTATCTCATCAAGTGGAAGAACATACCCGCTGAAGATTCCACATCAGAGGACAAGAAGTTTATACAGAAGCATCAAGTACTACTCAAGCGTTGAGGACAACACTTTTGAAGGAGAGGGGCATTTAGGCCCCTATACTACTAGTGTAATCCCTTATTATTATTAGTACAACCCCTTTCTTATATTGATGTACCCATGTAGTGCCATATTGTTACTATTGTGCCCCATAGAAGCCCACCATTGTTATTATTGTGCCCTTACATTATTATTGTTATGTAGGCTCTGATTATATAATGACCCCTTAGACTCATATATATAGAAAGGAGGTCTTTTCATTTGTATCATCCAAGAATTGTTCATTTGTGTAATATAAAGGAGGTTGCCCCCTCGAAGAGGCTGAATTTTAAGGTGTTGATCTATCTTTTCTATCTTTTTGTGAGCTAGTTTCATAACAGATAGCGTGATGCCTTTGAGTCCCTTTGAAATTGCATATCGGGTTGTACAGTTGCTTTCTAATTCCTGATCGAGCTCGAGGATAGTTTGTTCCTGTGTCAACCTCGTTAATGAATGAAAGCAAGTGTCTCGAGGATAGTTTTTCCTGTGTCAACCTTGTTAAAAAATGAAACCGGGTGTGTCGAGGATAGTTTCATCTTGTCTCAACCTCGTTAAAAAACGATACAAGGATCATCGAGGATAGTTTGTTCCTGTGTCAACCTCGTTAAAAAATGAAACAAGGAGTCTGGAGCATAGTTCCTTGTCTTGTGTCAAGCTCATTAAAAAATGAAACAAGGATTCTTGAGCATAGTTCCTTGTCTTGGGTCAAGCTCGTTAAAAGATGAATCAAGGGTTTTGATCATAGTTCCTTGTCTTGTGTTAAGCTCGTTAAAAAATGAATTAAGGATTTCGAGGATAGTTTGCTCCTATGTCAACCTCATTAAAAAATGAAACCGGATGTCTCGAGGATAGTTTTTTCCTGTTTCAACCTCGTTAAAAAGTGAAACCAGATGTCTCGAGGTAGTTTGTTCCTGTGTCAACCTCGTTAAAAAATTACACCGGGTGGTTGGAGCATAGTTCCCTATCTTGTGTCAAGCTCGTTAAAAAATGAAACAAGGATCATGGAACATAGTTCCTTGTCCTGTGTCAAGCTTTTTTAAAAAAAGAAACAAGGGTTATGAGGATAGTTCTTTTACTGTGTCAACATCATTAAAAAATGAAACAACTCCCTTTCTAAATCGAGTCTTTGATTAAGATCTTGTAAAATCCCAGTCGAGTCTTTCCAAGATCTAGAGAGTGGACTTTCATTCCATCTACCTCATTTAATGCAATGAAGCTTGGGGGGCATGTACCTCGATTTGAGTCATTATGTTGGGGCATGCGAACTTATAACAAACATAGTTTTCCTTTCAAGCTTGTGTAAATATGAAACCGAATCCAAGGAGAGTTCTCTATGGTTCAAGCTTGTGTAAAAATAAACCCATACCCAATTTACATCTCGTGATTGCCATTTTTATCCACTAAATTCTACTAGATGAGCCTTGGTTGTTTTCATTCCATCGCCACCCTCTTTGGCGGATCATATGCTTTCACTTAGTTGTTTTTCCTTTCCTGAGGGACCGCAACAATGAGTGGTTTTATTAGCCAGCCTCTTAACCATTACATGTTTTGAGAAGTACCACCATTTCTGGAACCAGTTGCTACCCTTTATACCACTCGTTCCTCTAGGATGAGTCTTCTTTAAGTTCTTTTCTAACTCGTAAAATATGAAAAGTTTTCTGAGTTTTTCCCTTTTAACTCATTAAACAAAATAAAAAGTCGGTCCACTTTCAGCTCTTTTCTGACTGTATAAATATGAAAATATCACTAGACTTTTGTCGTTTCAGGTTCGATACTAGTTATAAAATGATGTGTCTTCGATCACTTTTCTACTTTTTTGGATCAGAGCCACTAACTATGAAAAGTACTCCTTGATCGTAATGGTCAAGCGGTTATCTTAGGTATTATTTTATACTTTTTCGAGCTCGAGGGACAACAAGTTACGAAAGAGGACCCCCATGGAGTTTTCTTAAGTTTTTCTTCTAACTCCCTAAAATTGAAAAACACCAATTTTTTCCTATACTGGACTCGTTAAAATTTAATAGTAAAGGACCTATTCAATTTTAAACAGAAACGAACCACTCCTTCTTAGGGTTCAAATTTTAAACTATTTGGACTCATCCGAAGGATGAGCTTATAAACAAGCAAATGTTATCCTCCTCAAGCTTGTCAAAAGTAAAGAGGTACTTGACACAAATGGTGGGGGAGAAGAGAAAAAAATGAGTCTGTTTGTTACACTTTGTTTTTTAGAAAAGCCATTAACCACTCTTGAACACGACACTTTTTGTTCACCTGGGTTGGATAAATCCTTTGCCTAACATTTAATCAAACCATATTGAAATCCTTCAGCCAGTTTCTCGGTATTAGTTTTGGGTCAACTGTCACCAAACCATCCGCAGTCTCGTTATGTGTTTAAGAGATTAGTTCAAATAAACCATTCATCTGCAAAATATATGTCATCCATTTTGACCATCCTTGAGTTAATCCTTGCCAATAAAATTCTTCAAAACTTGATCTATGATTTCGTGTTGTGGGCTTTCCTACGGCGGATCGCTTTCTATCGACCTCAGCTCATTATCTAGGAAGTTTATCTAGAAATTGTCAGTACTTTGAAATCTGCATGCCCTAATGGCAGGTTTCTCACCTTCAGTGATAGGTTGCATCATTGACCTTCGATCGAATGATTCTATGACATGTTCGACTTTGAATCATTTACTCACATTTCATGGATTGTATTGAGTACTTCGAGATCCATTGACATTACTAGTGGTTTCTCTCAAACTTGTTAACAGTTCAGATCATTGACTAGTAATCAAGTGGTTTCTACCATGTTCGACTTTGACACATTCATTCACATGAATAGAATCGTACTAGTTCAGGAAGCAAAAATCAAGACCCTGGATCTAGTTTCTACCATCCAGGCTGCGAGGAATTTTGTTATTCATTATACAGTGGACTATTCATAAACATATGGATGCGCCCATACTATGTCTACACATATCTATACTCTTGATGTATTACAAAATCATCCTGTATCAGAATAGTTTAGTCAGTTTTCTAGTTAGTTTTGATCTGAGTATGGGAATGCCTACCATAGCGATGATATGTCTACATATATATATTTTGCATTGAATGTTTTTACAGGTTCCAACTGAGGTGTCCACAGGATGATCCTTGAAATGATAAAGTACTTCACTCTTCATAATTGACAGACTCTATCTTCATCTATTACATACTTCACACTTTAGGGGGAAATCTGTTGCACTAGAAAATGTCACCTTGACATTCTGCTATCTGTGTGAGTTCATTACTACTCATACTTTCCCCCTCTACAAGTCTAAAGCATCAAGTTCCTCATATCAAGCCTTGAAAGTAAGAGAACATCCCTCAAAATCTTTAAAACTCTGATTCCACATTTTCTCTTTGTCTTACCTGTGGTCCCACACCTAATGGTCATGTCTCTTGCTCACCTAACTGCTTTGTCTTTGTGTTAATGGTACGGACCCCTGTAAAAGTTAAAAATGCATGAGTATATTCTAAAAAACTCACTTTCAGTCATTTCTAGAAGCTTCTAGAAGGAACCTTGAGGTGGCAAGTTTGCTCTCTTAAGGTTCATGCATCCCATACCTTAAGGAGCTAACCCCTTGATGTCAGGAGCTTATCCCTTTGAAGGAGGATTCTATCCCTTCATAGGTGCACCTGTAACCTCCCCCCTTGCACTATAAAAGGAAGCATTGGGCTGGTTACTTGGGAGGTTGGAAGCTAAATATTTTTTAGGTGAAATGCTCTTGGAACTTAGTCTTCTTTAGTTGATTTTTTATAAGGATAGATTACATACCTCTAAGATCTCATTTGGAGGAGTGCAAGGCTTGTTAAATTAAAGGAAATTCCTATTTTGGACCCCAGGAAAATCTTGTTCAACATCAAGGCTGAAAAGGTTGTAAGGTTCTTCTACTTCAAAGTTAATACAAATAAATTTTTTTTTCTCAATAAGCTGTTGATTCATGGTTTATTTTATCGATTCCTTGATCACCATACTAAATATGATTTATGATATTTGGTATGCAGGCACTATTTAATGTTTGCTTGTTTGTGATTGTAGGTCCTCAAAGGTAACTCTTTCGAACGATTGAAGGATGACTACTATGAACAAGCATTGGATCTAAGGTAGGATCTTAACACCTCTGTAGTGTTTATTTATAAATCGCATATGTCTAGAGAAAGATAGATTTGTTTATTTGTTTGCTGCTAGACTATCTTTTGATACTAGGGAGATCAGTCTTGTCCACAAGATCGATTTATCCAGCCAATAGATGCATCTCTGTGTTTATGGTTATCTCTATGATTTGTTGCGTTCCTATTTAAATCCAAATCAGCGGTATCAGAGTGGTCTACTTTTTTTCTTTGTTTTTCTTTGCATGTCCCCAATGAGGTTGGGATATAAGGAGTTAGGGCTCGAACGGGTTGAACCTTTGCAATACTAGCCTCACAAATCCCAATGGCCTACCATGGTGGATGAAAAGAAAGATGAGGGGGCAGGAGATCCTATCAATATCTTGCTCGAAGAAGCCCTTGAGTGACAAAGGAACACAATGACAGACATTTTTTCCCAGATCCTTCAGCAGCTACCCAGGGATGATGCATCAGCTTCCAACAGCTACACTAGAAATGCCAGACCATTTAAGATACAAGTTAATTTTGAAATCCCCATATTCAAGGGTCAGATAGATGCAGATGTCATCGATAAATGTTTAAATCTACTAGAGGGTTATTTTTCTATTCATAATTTTTCGAGTCGGGAAAATATTATTTTTTCTCTTCTCAAAGTAGTCCCCCACGTTAAGGACTAGTGAGAAACCTACTGTGAACAAAAGGATGAAAGTACAAACTCACTATTTTCAGCCGCACCCACTTAGAATTCATTCTAGGATGCCATCAAGGAGCAGTACTATCCTGTCAAAAGTTATGAGGATTAATACATAAAGTGGACCACGGTACAGAAGGGAAGGGACCAAGATGTGCCAAAGTTTACCAATATTTTCAATACCCTTCTCGCAAAATTGGGTATCAAGGATTTGAAGCAGCATTTGGTATTCAAATTCCATGGTTTCCTCCACAAGTACACCCAGGAAGAAATAGAATTCCTGAACATCTCCTCGCTCGGCACAACATACTAATATGCCATCAAGTTTGAGCAAATGTTTAAACAGAAGAAGTGAGACTTTGGATCTATGAATCTGAAGCAAGGGAAAGGTGCCCCCAAACCACATAACAGAGGGCAAAGCCAAGGTGGGTGGCCCAAGACAACCCACCAAAGCTACAAGCAAAAAACAATGTTGTGAAGCTGATGAAGGACGGGAAAGTGGTGTGAGTTCCATAAGAGTTCCACTCACAACACAAGTGAGTGGCAAGCCTAGTGGTCACTGGTCGCCGAGCTAAAGGTTTCAAAATCAGATGCATGTTCTGACTCTGAGTCAGAACCCGATAAGGGGAATGAAAAGGCGAAGCAGATTATCAATGCGGAGCCCAATGCCATCATTGCAACCATGAAGATCCAGAAGGAGGAACCCGAAGATAGAGAGGAGGAGGAGCATGTCTTCCACTCCCATATGTGGGTAAAGGGCTCCCTACTATAGTTCATTGTCAACAACAGGAGCCAAAAGAACCGCATTTCAACAGAGGTCATGAAGCGGCTGGGCTTATCGACCACAACACATCCACAACTATACACCAACGAGTGGCTTCACCAAGGATGGGATCTTCGCGTGAGCCAGCAGTGTCACCTTCAATACAACATCAAGCCCTTCATGGATGAGGTATTATGTGACATTGCTCCCCTTGAATTTTGTGATGTATTATTAGGACAACCATACTTGTGGAAAAGACATGGTAGGTATGAATCAAGGCCTTGTGCTGTTATTGTTACTTTTGGAAATAAATTGTACAGGATATTGAAGGTAGCACTGCCTACCATCATCTCTTTGCTTACTGCAAAAAAATGCAGTAAGCTCATTTTCAAAACCATGAAATTTTTTTCCTGATGATACTCCCTCAAGGAAAGAAGAAGATGGTGGCCACGACCTCTAGACAAAGCCCCTCTGCATGACAACTACAGATGGACACTTTCGAGGAGGATTATGAGGACATCTTCAACTCCCCCATAGGGATTCCTCTGCATTGCTAATTTAAGCACTCCATCGATCTAACCCCAGGTGTGTCGCTGCCCAATGGACCAATCTATCAGCGCTTCATTCTGGAGAACGATGAAATCAAGAGGCAGATTCAGAAGCTACTGCAGAAAGGTCAAATCCGTCCGAGTTCATCACCCTATGGGAGCCAATCATGTTGGTACATAATAAGGATGGGACTTGGAGACTCTATATTGACTATCGGGCGTTGAACAAGGTCGCTGTCCATAATAGGTACCCAATCCCACGGATTGATGACCTCTTGGACCAACTGAAGGGGGGAAAATATTTCAACAAGATCAATTTGAAGTCAAGATATCACCAAGTACCAATCAAACCCTCTGATGTGTGGAAGACTGCCTTCAAAGCCAAGGAGGGCCTTTTCAAATGGTTGGTTATGCCTTTCAGATTGACGAATGCTCCTGCAACCTCTGTGAGGCTAATGGATGACATCTTGCAACCATTTACCAACTCATTTGTAGTGGTATACTTGGATGACATCCTGATCTTCAACCAGAGTTGGGAAGAGCACCTCCACCACATTCGACAGGTTCTCCAAACATTGTGGCAACACAAGTTATGTGCCAATTTGGAGAAATGCACTTTTGGCATGACCCAGGTTTAGTATCTGGGATACATTATTGATGAACAGGGGGTGAATGTGGATCCAGCTAAGATATAAGTCATTCGGGATTGGCCATATCCAACCACTCTAACAGAGCTCCATAGCTTTCTAGGTCTTGCTAACTTCTACTGTAGGTTCGTGTTGGGATTTTCTCATATCACTTGGCCCTTGAGTCAAGTCACCAAGGGTGGAGCGAAAGGAAAATTCTTTTTGTTTGAATCTCAACAGAAGGCATTCACAGAGTTGAAATATCACCTATGCTCGGCACCAGTGATTACAATACCAGACTTGCAACAACCATTTGAGGTCGAGACAGATGCCTTTGACTATGCTATTGGGGCAATCCTTAGTCAACATGGGCATCCAGTGTTATATCACAGTGAGACATTTTCAGACACAGACCAAAAGTATCCCACTTATGAAAAAAAGATGTATTCCATTATGCAGGCTTGTCGACAATGGAAGCATTACATTTTGGGGAAGGAAACAGTCATCCACACAGACCACCGACCCCTGCAGTTCACACAAACCCAAGGGAAATTCCAGAATGATTGCCATCAAAAGTGGTCCACATACCTACAACAATTCCATTTGAATATCAAGTATAAGAAGGGAAGCACCAATTGCAAATTGCCTCAGTTGACCACCGATAATGGCGTTAACCACCGTGCTCAACTCTTGAGGGCACGATACTTCTGATTGGCCACTTCTCTACAAAAGCGACCCAGAAATCGGCCACACATACCAGACACTCTTGGAGGGTCAGCATGTTCCATATTTTCACCTCTAGGATGTCCTGTTATGCCACCTGGGTCATCTTTGTGTTCCTTCAAGTGAGCGTGCCAAGATGATTTGGGAAGCACAATACAGTCGGGTTTCTAGGCATTTCGGGGTCAAGAAAATGGTGGCAGTGTTGTAGAAGTATTTCTATCGGCTGAATCTTTAACAAGATGTTGGGAAGTACATTAGATCATGCACTACCTACGCCATTGCCAAACCGACCATCAAGAAGCAAGGCCTCTATACCTCGTTGCCTACCCCTATTCGACCTTGGGAATCCATCTCCATGGATTACAATTCAGGCCTTCCTTCCACTGAGCATTGAAATGATTGTGTTTTTGTGGTTGTCGACAGGTTCTCAAAGATGGCCATTATGGTGGCTTTCAAAAAGAATGTCACAACAGAAGCCACTGCTAAACTCTTTTTTGAACGAGTGTGGGTACACTTTGGGATCCCACAATCTATCATCTCACATCGGGATAGTAGGTTCCTCAGTACATTTTGGTCTAGTCTCTGGTCAATGCTGGACACCAAACTCACTAAGTCCACATCCTTCGATCCCCAAACTGATGGCCAGACAGAGGTTGTCAACAGGATGATCATACAAATTCTACGATGTACAACTCAAAGCATCCAAACACATGGCATGAGATCCTACCCTATGTTCAACATAGTTACAATTGGGCTCTCCACAGCTCGACTGGCCACAACCCTTTTCAGGTGGTCTTGGGATTCCAGCCACTATGTCCCATTGATGTGGCCATGCCATTTGCAACTACTCACACATATTCAGCTCATGTCTAGTTCAAAACAGATAAGGAAAACAACTTCATTGAGCACATCCAACATATTCACCAGCAAGTCCATGACATTTTAGAGAAATCAAATGCCAAGTACAAGTAGCGACATGATCAACATCGGGTGCCACACAACTTTCAGGTGGGAGACAAAGTCTAGTTGCATTTGCAAAAGGAATGCCTTACTGGAGCCTATCGGAAACTCGGACCACTCTAATATGGTGTTTACAGCATTACCAATGTTGTGGGAGACAATTCATTTGAGCTTAGCATTACCCCATTCCTTGGCCTGCACCCAGTGTTCAATGTAGACCGCCTTCGGCCACACTTTCCACCATTATTAAACACATCCGACATTGCAGAACAGCTCACACCCGTAGAGTTAAATCCAGAATGCATAGAACAATTTGCAACTGATCGGATCATAGACACATAGATCAAGCACACTCACCGGAAGAATATCCAACTATATTGAGTTGTCAAAGTAGGCCAACTCCTTCACCAGGGCAAGTGGCTCACTAGGGACCAAGTTCAACAGAAGTTTCCTCATCTCATGGAGGAACTCAACGGAATGGGGACCATTGCTTCTTAAGGGGGGAGGAATGATCCAGGTGGACATTGGTGGCCACCCACCAATTCCACTTGGACCCCCACCATTGCTTCTTTCAGTTTTCAGTTTCCTTAATTATAGCATAGTTTACTATTTTTAGCAGTTTTTTGGGGTCCTAAACTTTCGGCGCCATTTTGAGGCCCTAAACGACGTTTTTTTGGAATTCTAGGCTATCCCAAATCACCTTTTCTGTAAGTCCTTGAGGATATCTTTCCAACAAGTTATCATGTGCATCAAACAAAGATAATATGACCAAGTTGCGACCTCGGGAAGTTGGTTGTCCAACTCACCCCAACGAGGCCCATAAACTCTTGGTGTTACATCTCCTCGGGTTAGGGTTTTGGTTGTTTAGGGTTCTCTCTGATTGTTCAATAATAAAAAGGGCCTTGAGCCTCATTGTAACGCAGATCAGAGGCATGTAGCCACCACATCTCTTCTCAGAGATAAGCTGCCATTACCGTAGATGGTTTATTTCCATTTCTATTTGTAAGCATATTTCAGTATTTTACATTAATGAAATGAAGTATTATTTCCACTGCATCTCTATGTTTATGGTTATCTATGTGATTTGTTACATTCCTGTTTAAATATGGATCATCTACTTTATGACTTTTACATCCAACTATCGACACTTGAACTTACACTTGACAAGGTGTTACATTACAATGCACATGTACCCATGTGAGAAAAAATGGCTTGAGAAAGCCATGCAAGACATCACTATGACTTGGACAACTGTGGGAAGTCCAACTCTTTAACATCCTCATGATGATCAATAGTAGCATACTGATGCCAAGATCAGTAGTTCACAGTGGTATCTGTATACTCCAAGGTGACATCTTTTTGGAAGATGACTCTTGCCTCCATACCATCTGGGTACACTTATCGGGCTCCTCTCTCCAACTCCCTTGAAAGCATGCACATCATTTCCTTCAATGCGGCCAGACTAGCAACATACTTCTACATGGTGTCTGCACTGATTGGCAAGACTGGGTTGGTGGCTATGTGTAGCAACTCATCAAAGTACGATTCAAGATCTAGTCGGACATGTGCCTTTGTCTTTGCCTGAGTGAGAGTCCCAATAGATGGGATCGCATGTGCGCGCACCACAACATCGATACTCTTGGATACATGTGCATGGGAATCTTGTAGACTATTGATGAATTGCGGGAGCTCTACACAATTCTAAATCTGAATCCAGATGCGTGCCTTTAGCTCAACTGCTCTAGGCTTCATCATCTTAGGCAAGTGAAGCAGGGCTCCCTTGTATCACATCGTCCACATTTGCACGTAATTAATAGAAGCATGTATGTTCGACAATACACATGCTCTTATTGCACATTGGTATTGTCATCCATTGAGATGGACGACTGTGTTATGTACAGTACAAAACTTGGAATACAATGCCCTCATAAATGTGTCAAGGGACGGTACATCATCTACTATTGCCTTCTTCAATTTTGCTTGGGTGGATGTTGTCACCAACTCTCCTCCTTGCTTGGCCATCTGTAGCTCCTTAGTCATTCACTCATTCTCAGGCATCAGAAAGTGAATACTTAAGCTAGTGGCTTTGGCATATGCTTTAGTGGCATCAGCCAAGGCTACTGGATGTTTGTGTGTGTTAGACATAATCACTTGTTCCTCATACTATGCAGGAGATGTATGATCTTCCAGAGTTGACACTCTGTGAGATTGCAAAACTCTATGTTGAGACTCATCGAATGAGATGTTGTGGATCTCTCCTTCCGGTTGATCTCTAAGGATCTCAGTGCCTCCTTGGTCACTTGGGACTTGCTCATCTTCTGGATGCAGTGAAGCTGGTGGGTCGAAGACTTTGTGGTGAGGCATGAGGTCGATGTCCTACTCTAACTCCTACTGCTCCATGTCCATATCCATTTGTTCAAGCACTCACTCTATCTCCTGAGTGAAGTCCTTCTCCTACGATGGTTCACCCTGTTTTACTGATGCCAATTGTTCTGATGAGTCCACTACCTATAGGGGCGATATTTCATCTATTTGCAAATGTTGTGCCCCCTACTATACCTATTTCTGTTGCACTTCCCTCTCCTATTTACACATCTCTTGGTCCTTTCAAAGTTGCTCCTTCAACTCATGTAACTCCTTCTCTATTTCTCTCTCTACCTTTGCATGATTCGCTTATCTCGTTGTTGCCTCTTCACCTCTATGGCCAAAGTTACTTTCTCCATGTTGGGTGTGGAGCCAGATTATCTTCTTTATTTAGAGGTATCACCGCATTGGACCCCAGTTCATAACATGGTGGTAACACCTGTTACACAGTAATTTGTCACTGCCTTCAGACCCAGTCCATCTACTGTGTCATGTGTCTAAGTCAAACATGCTCATATGCTCTCCTATGCTGCCAATTGAACCACTTTTCCTAAGTTATTTGCCTCATCGCGGCTATTGGCTTAATAAACGTGCTGAATGACACTTGTAAACAGTCGAGCTACACTGCCAGTGCGGAAGTACATCTGATTCCCGTGATGGTCCGATTTCATGCCCAAGCACGAGGTTGCTTATTATCTTCAGCTATGATCTGACTAGCTGCGTTGCTCACTCGTGATGTCAACGCTGAAGCTCAGTTATGTACCCGCAATGATCCAGATTGGAAGAATTTGTTCCAACAGGCAGCCTTCTGGATGACTCCAGACCTGGTTGTTGGCATAGGTTTTGTCACCCTTCCTTCCCTAGCATGGCAGTTCCATCAATTGTGCTACCTTCCTTGGTGATAAGCTCTCTCTTCCCCCTTTCATGGAGACTCCTTCTCCTATTTAATCACTCACTTTTGATATGATCAGCTAATAATGGGTAGATGGTAAATTCTTGGATTGAGCAGTGTTGTTAGTGCTTTTGATAGATAGCTGGTGTGAGTGTGATAAGTGTGAGAGTGTTGATAGCTTTGGGAAGGTTGTGAAGTGCCCTTGATTTCATGTCAAACTTGTGAGTGAGAGAGAGGCCTTTGTATGTTGGGAGATCCATCTTCAAAGAGTGAATGCTTGAAGAACATGCTGGATGGACCCTTCTAAGAAGGCTTGTGACGTCAAGACTTTGGTTGTAAGCTTACTCTTATTTCATCACTAATGCAACCAATGATGTTTTCCTATGTCATGTATGTAATGTACTTGATAGCTCATGACTTCTTGACTTTGTGAGTAAATAGTTCATTGTTGTATCCGGTTACGTGCTTTGTTTCAGGTTGATCACTCGTTGAGGAGAAGGAAGAGAAAGCTGGAGCAGCGCAACAGAACCCCATCGACCACCAGTTGAGGTAGGCCTCCAACTTTAACTATTTAAGGAAAGCTATTGTTGATATGTCCTTGTTTGTGACTAGACCCACTCTAGGGCTAGAGGGGTTGCCTCTGTCCACAGAGGGAACACTTTCCTGCATCACAAATTGGCAACTCCGCTGGGGAGTCTATCTTATGTTTTTCCCTTTGCTCTTGTTTTGATTTTGAATTTGGTCTCTCTTTGATTTTGGGGATTTACTAGTAATCTCTTGGATCACCTAGGTTGATCTGGAAGGTCCCTCTATTATATGTTAGATTGGCTGGTTTTGGTTTGGGAGTTTTTGGCTTGTTTGCCACTGTTTCTTGCATCATCATGGATTTTAGTTTAACAATCACACTGACATCGCGATCACCCTTTTGTAAAATCATGTGCATCACGGAATAACACCACACAGTCGCGACAATCCTGGAAATCGAATCATCACGGGAAAGGCGTGTATTCCTGCGCTGACAGCGCTCTGCTGCTATGGCTAGCTCCTTTTCAACGCAAGTTGCTAGTGTTCCACTCACGAAGATACCTGTAGGATTGATTTTTTCAATTCTACCTCCTGATTTTTCCAGTCCACCTAATCCCTTGCCTTTTTTGCTTGCTCAGTCATTTTTTTTTCACCGTTTACAGTCAAGGCACTCGTTCTTTGGCTTGGTCGAATGAATTTCGCATTTTTGCCCATGTGACCTCGTTCATTATTTCAAGTTCCTTGAATCAATTGTCTTGGTTGTTGGCTTGCTCAAGATTCATTTATAGCCCTTATTGGTTTGATTGAGCCTTCCTCTTTCTTTGTTTCTGGTTGATTTTTAGTGACAGTTATTGAACTAGTCTTTTGTATTGATTCGATTTCTTTTCGCTACTGAACATAGATCACGATTGTTTGGATCAACCAATTCTCTCACACTTGCTTGTTTGTTTCTTTGAGTTTGAAGAAAAAAAAACATCAAAAATCAAAAGTTTACATTTGTTTAGTGTGCGAAAGTGAAAGTGAATTTGCATTTCAAAATTGCATGTTGAAAAGCGAATGATAAAATCTCTCATTAGTAGTTCCCATATGCACTGTAGGAATTAATGTTTGTATGCATTGTGAAATTGCATTTGTTTGGCTTGGTTTTCTTCGTTTGGGAATAATCTCTCTACCCTCTTGTAAGTAGGAGTTCATCGAAAGGAAAGAATATTTCATTCATTTTAGTTGCATCCTAGGTTTTGTTATATACATACAGTAGGGCCTGAAACTAAAACATAATTCAAGATCAACCTTAAAATGAATTGAATAAATCTAACAATGCAATGGAACATAGCGCTCATTATTTAGAGGTCTAGTCTAGAGACGTGCTCTAGCATCGTTAAACCTAGTCACTATTGTTCTCACTCAAGGTTGGGTGATTCCTCCTTCTGTGACTCAATAGCAGTCTAGTACGAAATTGTGCTCCCACGTACTGTCGAGTATATATTGGGAGACCCCACTAGGTTATCATCCTTTATCCATAAGAAGCCATGTCTGCAACCTTGCAAACTATAACGCAGCGAACACAGCATTCAGGAAGATTGACTGTCGTACGGAAAGTCCTTGGTTTTCATACAACTACCAAGGTGTATATGCAGTTTTACGGGATGTTTGGTAAACCTTTTTCCTAGTTCTCCAAAGTAGTCACTTTCATTCCTTTTTAGACTCCTTAAAAGAAAAGGTCCACTTGAGCACTTGTCACTTCAGGCTCATTAAATATTCGAAGGTGACTAGAGTCATCTTTTGGTCCTTTTCTTGACTCTTTAAAGATGAAAAGGTCAAGTCTTGTTCTTGTGTCTTAAAATTTATTTGGCCACGTTCACATTTACCCGATTAGATCTTGTTTGCATTTAGCTTGAGTAGGGTTCTTGCTCATTAGTTTTCCTAGGATTTTGAAGTGAAACATCCTGGTGGGATCATCGATCCCGTCTCCCATTCCAAGTGACCAAGGGTCTCCATCCTTTGTTATCCCCGAGGTTCCGGTTGTTAGTGATACTCTCCCTGTTATCCCGAGTATCCAACTGCTTAACTCTCGCACCCCAGAGGATGATTTCTATGATATTAATTGGAATCCCATTTAGGAGCCTTCCGACGAAGACTTTCCCGTTACTCCTCCTAGTGTTTCGGTCCCAATGTCTTCCTCTGACATGGAGGAGATGACTCCTGTCTTTGGTGAAGAATCCATTGTGTCAGAAAGTGAAATACCTATTCCTACGGAACCAGGAACTTCACCTTTCTGGGCCACAGGGACTTCACCTTCCCATGTCACTTCCCTTGGTGTCATATTACCTTTAAGGTATAATGCTTTGTTAGACATCATTGGTTCCAGGTCTCCCCTTTCGAGTTCCATATGGTCTCATACCGTACCTCCGACTTTGGAGTCATTTATCCCTCAAATTCACAATGCATCTGTCACAGCTGTTCCGACCATACCTACTGTTGGTGTGGCAGCTTCAACCCCTGTCGTCAGTACCGCCACTGCCTCTTCAGTGGTCACCACTATTGCCGGACCTTCTGCGGATCTCACCCATAGTGGCCCAATGGCAGGAGTTGTTGATCCCGCACTAAGTGTCTCGCCTTCTTCTAGTTTTATTCCAGTAGGGCTGACATATGATCAGTATGTACAAGCTCTTCAAAATCCGGATCCTCAAAATCCGTTTAATTATTATGATTCTCTTGGAGCTCATATCTATTATCCTGGACCTATATCTATTATCCTGGACCTATAGCCACTCAACCCGTGGTTGAGGTCACAGTCCCATTGTCAGTTCCTTGGGGCCCCACTAGTTATCATGGTGGCCAAGCATCACCTGCAAATTTGCAAAGGCCACCTTATCAGGGTCAACAGTCTTACGGACAACCTTATCCAGGGCAACCTTGAGGCCCACAAGGACAACCCTACCAAGGACAACCTTTGGCCTTTGGTGGTTCTTCCTTTACCTATTTTGGGTAGCCCTCTGGTAACCCAGGACAACCTTATGCTCAACAAGGTCAACTAGGTATCCAGCAAGGCTACCCTTCTGGGCAAGTTGGTCAGCCTTATGCTCAACAAGGCCAATCAAGTGTCCAGCAAGGCTACCCTTCTGGGCAAGTTGGTCAACCGTATGTTCAGCAAGGCCAACCCACTGTCCAGCCTAGTCAACCGACTAGACAAAGTGGTCAGCCTCAAAATCAACCAGGCCAACCAACTATCCAGTCTGCTCAGCCATCTGGCCACTCAGGACAACCCTCAGTTGTGCAAGGACGACCCACTACCCAACAAGCTCAACCTTCTGGGCAAGTGAGTCAACCTCAATCTCAGCTGGGTCAACCTTCTGGCCAGATGGTTCAACCTCAATTTACCCAAGGACAGCAGTCGGGCCTGCTCAACCTAGCACTCAAATGATGGTTTCTTCTCAAACGCCACCCAGTTTTCAGCCCCAGACTAGGCTCCAGACCAAACCGGTTCTCAGATTCAGGTTGGATCTCAGCCTCAACCTGCTTATCAAACCCAGCCTGGCTACCAGGCCCAGTTTGGAACCCAGCCGCCTTATGATACCCTGCAACCCCAGGGGCAAGCCCAATTTGCCCCGTATCAAAATTATCAACAACTATAGGTTAATCCTTATCAGAATTTCCAGCAACCTAATGTTGCTCCTACAGGCCAAGTTGGTAATCAGTGGAATGCTATGGGGAAAGTCCAGGGTCAACCGTTCGGTTACAACTATAACCCCTATGGGAAAAACTCCTACGGGAAGAACCCTTATGGGTCAAGTCTGTCTAGACAAAACCAATGGGGGCAACAAACGACTGGATGGAACTCTGGGACTACCTCTTACCCACGGCCACAAATGTCCTTTAATCCTCAGTTACCTTTTTTAGCAACGTTGGAATTACCAGATGTGCCCAAACTAACCAATGATACCATTCTTCATAATCCGTATTGGTTGTCAGTTCCAACTAAAATTACAGGTGATTGTCCCAAGTTTGATGGCAAAGCTGGAGAAGATACCCTGGCTCATGTTATGACATATCATCTATTGTGTTCGTCAAAATCATGGCTTGATGATTCGATCCGACTTCGCCTTTTTCAATGGACTCTCATTGGCTCTGCTGCTAAGTGGTATATTGAGTTAGCTCACGGATCTTTTCAAGACTTCAACTCATTAGCTATGGCATTCTTAACTCATTTTCAGTTGCCGATTCGCTATGAAACGGGCACGCATCTCCTGACATCCTTAAAACAATCTACGACCACACATATCTCTGATCATATTCATGAATGGAGGTGACGTCGTCGTTTGATTAAGTTTTGGATTTCTGATCAGCTTTTGACTGATTGGTTCACAACCTCATTTGTCGGTCCAATAGCTAGGGACATTGCGATGGGAGCGTGCATAACTGAAGAGCAAGCTATCGCGCGTGCTCAGTACCTCGACTTGGTTTACTCCCAGTCTAGTACGTTGTATGATTATTTTCCTGATGCTCTGAGACTTGGAACTTCCAAAGCTCCGCTAACACCCTCTGTGGATGGTGTCATTGGTTCTATAAATCTGCCCTCTAAGAAATCTTCTGCGAACCTTGGAAAGCAAAAGTAGAATGCTCCAAATGAAAATGCTTCTCAGGGTGTATCCAATGATGCTAATACTTCTGAGGTGAATTCCGTCTAGTCCACTATGGCAGACAAATCCTCGAAAGGGAAAAAGAAGGGAAAAGGAAAGAATAAAGATGAATAGGCGAAGCAGGATTCCCCTAAACCTCCACCCAAGGAAGGTGCCAAATGCAAACCAAAGTATCCTTGCCTTATCTGTGACGAGGATCACTATACCAAGGATTCCCCAAGGCGGTCCAAAGTTAGTTGTTTGCTGAAAGGTGCCTCTGGAACTCCTGCCATGCTCAAGGAGCCCTTTCCCTTGCAACAAACTCAAATGGTGGCTGATCCGTCTCAATCCTCTTCTCCCTTTGGTTCTTAAGTATTTATGGCTGGGACGATTCCTATCCACATTAGTACCCAAGAAAAAGAATATCTGTTGCCTGCTGGGAAGGAGCCTAAGGTCCCCTCTAGTGCTCCTTCGTCCAGTTCTAGTCCTCTTCATATTGAGAGACCTAGCACTGAAACTGTCATGCGACCTCCTTCTAAAGGTGTACTCCGAAAATCTTCGTACAACCCCAATGCTCATGCTGCTCAGTACTATAGCATTGTTGAGGACTTAGCCCAGGCTCCGTCATCTATGTCCGCATTAGAAGTTCTCCAGAGTTGCCCCTCTCAGAGGAAGTCTTTGCTATCAGCCATCGGTGGCATTGACCCGGCTGACTCAGATTTGATTACTTTTGACCTGGACAGTCATATACCGAGGCTGCCTCACCAAATTGCCTTCCTTATTCAAGTCATCATCAATTCCAAAACGATTCATTGTACCATGATTGATGAAGGCGCCTCTACTTGCATAATGTCTCATGCTTGCTGGAAGGCTATTAGTTCTCCGACTCTGAGTCAGTCTCCTATGTCCTTGGAAGCCTTTGATGGGAGAGAGTCTTGTCCTTATGGTATCCTCCAACGCTTGCCCATTACGTTGGAAGGAAAGATGGTCGAAGTAGAGGTTGAAGTTGTCGATGCCAATTTAACTTACAACCTCCTCCTAGGATGAAGTTGAACTTATGCCATGCGAGCCATGGCTTCATCTCTATTCCATGTCATTTCTTTCCCTCATCATGGGAAGATTGTCACTGTAGACCAGCTCTCCTTCTTCGCATATTCCTCCGATGGTAATGTGCCTTTCGTGGAGCATACCTCGGTCCCTCTTGAGAGTGTGGGTGCTGGACTCTTTAAAGATCCTGCCCTTATGGGTGTTTTTTCACTCCCACCTCCCAATGTCACCCCCATTAATATGATTTCTGTTCGCTCTGATTTGTGGGTTCTTCCCCTTCCTGATCAAGTTGAATCCTGGGGCGATGAGATGCCATTGAGTCCTGCTGAGCTCAACTACGTCAAATTTTTTTTTGCATCGGCTCCATCCTCTGAACCTGCTCCTTTAAGCAGAGCTCTCGACTCGTACATGCAGCCCCCCTAGCTTGGAGATAGTGCTTCCTCGGAACCGTTACAGGAACTTTTTCCTTCTAATGAAGTGATCATTGAGACCATGTCTTTCGAGGAACCTACTTGGCCTGATCATCACCATCGTTCCTTGTTTCGCCCTACCCGTCGAGAAATGCTTACTTGTCTTGAGTGGTTTGCTTCTTGCTTCCCTTTTCGACCTCTTCAGATACCTATTCAGATTTATCAAGTTTCTTCTAAAGGGAACATGGGGAACATCACACAAACCCAACCCATCGACATTTCTATTAAACCAGGGATTGTCAAGCATATCCATGTTGGATTCACTTGTACTCCAGAGGAGATTTGGCTCTATACGGGTCTTTTTCATGAATTTCGTGATGTGTTTGCATGGTCTTATGAAGAGATACCTGGCATCAATCCTAGTATTGTGGGGCATGAGATACCTACCTATCCAGGTGCCAAACCTGTCTGACAGCATCTACGCCCCGTGCACCCCCGAAAGGCTGTAGTTATTAAGGCGGAAGTGGAAAAGCTTCTCAAAGCTCGTTTTATCTACCCCATCCCCCTCACAGACTGGGTCTCTAATATTGTCCCTGTCACTAAAAAATAGGGCACTATCAGGGTCTGTGTTGACTACCGTGATATTAATCGAGTCTACCCCAAAGATAACTTCCCTACACCCTTCATTGATGAGTGTGCCGGAAGTGAAATATACTCATTCATGGATGGCTTTTCTGTTTATAACTAGATTAATATCGCCCTCGCCAATCAACACAAGACTGCTTTTATCTGTCCGTGGGGCACTTTCGCTTATAAAAACTCCCTTTCAGCTTAAAGAATGTCGGTGCCACCTTCCAACGCACAATGTCATACACGTTCCATGATATTAGGCACATTGTGCAACCTTACATGGATGACCTTCCCGCTTATTCGGTAAGGTGTCAAGACCATCCCACCCACCTTCGCGAAATTTTTCTCTGTTGTAAACACTATCGTATTTGGCTCAATCCACATAAGTGTGTCTTCTGTGTCGAGTCTGGCAGACTTCTCGGGTTCATTGTCTCCTAAGAGAGGGTATCCATTTGGATCCTCTTAAATTTGAAGCCATCCTGAATCTTCCTCCCCCTACTTTCTTGCAGCAATTGCAGAGCTTACAGGGAAAAGTGACTTTTTTATGATGATTCATTCCAAACTATGCTGAAATGGCTAAGGGCTATACGCGACTACTAAAGCACGAAACTCCTTTTCATTGGGATGCCGCTACCCAAGAGTCGTTTGAGCATCTCAAGGCTCTCCTTGTTTCTGCTCCTCTGTTACGACCCCCTGACTATCACCGGGACTACACTCTTTACTTAGCCACTGTTGACACCACTATCGGCATGGTTCTCATTCAAGATGATGATGATGGCATTGAGCATGTCATTTATTATCTTAGCCGCAATTTGCTTGATACCGAAACTTGCTATGCCCATGTTGAGAAGTTGGCATTGGCCAATGTTTGTGCTATCCAACGATTCTGCCATTACATATTATTGTGTACCATGACAGTGATTTCTGATTGCAACCCGATGACGTACATTTTGTCACGTCAGTTACTAGGGGGAAATACTCGAAGTGGATTGTTATCCTCCAAGAGTTCGACTTGGAGTTCACCACTGCCAAGTCTAAGAAGTCCCTCATCTTTGCTGAGTTGCTTTGCTCTCTGCCATCTATTACCACACCCTCTTGGTTAGAGGATCATATTCCGAATGAAACTTTGTTCTTGATCAACACCCTCAACCCTTGGTACAGGGATATTATTGTCTATCTCCAAATGTCCTCTTTTCATCCCGATTTGTCCAAGGACTCTCAGCAACAGATTTTCCATCACTCTCAACTTTATCATATTATCGGGGACACCCTATACCGACTCGGTGCCGACTTTGTTCTTAGTCGATGTCTAACCCTTGAGGAAGCCGAATGAGTTCTAAATGACTGTCGTTCTAGCGCCTGTGGTGGTCACATGTCCATATATTCCACTGCTCAGAAAATTCTCCATGCTGGTTATTTTTGGCCCTCCATTTTTAAGGATTGCATTCTTGTCGTCCGTTCTTGTCATGAGTGCCAAATCTACCAACGAAAAATGCACGCGCCTCCTGCTCCATTGCACCCTGTTATTACCGTCGGCCCTTTTGCCAAATGGGGCATTGATTATACGACCTGTAACCCTTGCTCAGCTAGGGGGCATGGGTATATCATCGTTGCCATTTATTACTTTAAAAAATGGGTCGAGGCGATGCCTACACTATCTGAAGATGGTCACCCAACAGTGCAATTTTTGTTCAATCATGTTATCTCACGATTTGGAGTCCCTCAGGCTATCGTCACTGATCATGGAAAACATTTCCGTAATCATATGATGACCGAGTTAACAACCCAGTTGGGCCTATGGCATGATAGCTCGACACCATACTATCCTCAGGCCAACAGTCAAGTGGAAGTTGTCAACAAAGTTCTAGTTACAATGCTTCAACGTACCATCGGCATGCACAAGTCCAACTGGCATTTGATGTTGTTCTCCGCCTTATGGGCCTACCGAACTTCAGTGAAGGATGCCATCGGGTTCACCCTGTTCCAATTGGTTTACGGTTTGGAGGATACCCTTCCCATTGAGTGTGAGATCCCTTCTTTGAAATTAGCTGTCGAATTACTCCCCAACACTACTCCAGTAGAAGAACGCCTTCTCTACCTAGAGAGACTAGACGAGACCCGTCGACTAGCCTCTCTATCTATTGAAGCACAGAAGAAGAGAGTGAAAACTCACTTCGATCATACTGTTCACCCGCGTTCTTTTTTTGAAGGAGATTTAGTCCAGCTTTATGATCAAGCGAATGATAAGCTCGGGGCAAGAAAATTCGAGCCTATGTGGCATGGGCCTTATATTGTAAAGCGAGTTTTGAAAAAAGGCACCTATGAGTTGATTGATTATGAAGGGAATCCTCTGGATAAGCCCTGAAATGGGCTTTATTTGAAAAAATATTATGCATGAACCCCATGCACTCTGATTTGTACATACGTGTGTTTTCAGCAAGTGTGTTGTGTGTGTGTGTGTTTGCATGTTTTTGCCTTAGTGTGTGGGCATGGTTACTGCTTATTGTGTCTTTTTGCTTCACATGCAAATGTCTGGTACACCTTATGTTGGTTTCGCTGATGGTGCCTACCGTAGTACACACAACTTGTCTTCTGCGACATGGGTGATCTACGATCCTCATGGTGAGTTAGTAGACCTTCAAGTCGTTTGTCTGGGTTGTACCACAAACAATGTCACTGAATATAGTGTTGTTATCGAGCTACTGACCGAGGATATCAACCTCGGCATTCGTGCATTGGTTGTGAATCTGGACTCTCAGCTTGTCGTCCACCAGCTTCATGGGCGTTATTACGTCAGAGATCATCAGATTTTAAGGTTGTATTTACGTGTTAAGTTGTTAGAAAGGAATTTTGATTTCATCACATATCAACACATTCCAAGACGATTCAACACGTTAACTGATGCATTAGCCAATTATGTATTAGACAGATTTTTGCGTAACATGTAATAAAAACAACATATAGAAGCATTTAAAACACAATAATGAACCATAGGAATATGTATATATAGATATATATTATATGTATGTATGTATGTATCGTGTGGTGCACCGAGGTGCTCAAAAAATAAATGTATATGTCCCAAAAGAGTCTGTGCTATCTATACATCCGAGACACATGTCTCTCAAAAAATCAGTAGGATAAAACCTAGGTGTCTACTGTGGTGGGTTGTGATCCCTGTAGCACACCCGCTCGTGCAATCCATCTCAATAAACGGTGCAGCCTAGGAATCACTCCTACTGTGTGAATCTGGAACTCTATGGGGACCTCCTCGATCCCCATGTAATCTGGGATACCCGCCGTCAGATCCTTAAGATTCTGGGCCACTAGCTCTACCGAAGTGTCAGCTGGGGGAGCCAAGGCTAGCTCTCTGATACCCTTCGAGTCCCTCCATGCCTCTGGAGCCAACCCTACGGGTCTTACTGGTCCCACGTCTACGACAACGTAGAATTCCTCATTAGGACGTATGCATGAAAAAATCCAAAAACATTATAAAAGATAAAATACAAAACAAAAATTTACAGAGCGTGATCAGGTACCTTACCACCATCATCCCACTGCTCGCTAGGAGGTAGCAGCATATTGGGATCTCCACAGAAATCCATCCCAGCATATGGCCAGTCCTTGAAAAAGTTAATCTGGCACTCCAACCACTCACGAAATAGATGGATCCATAACCAAACTGCTTCGTCTCTCCCTCACGATAGTTGTTGAGTTGTCTCTTCATATTTGCTGTCACTGTATCCACCCAATTAAACATGGTCAGATTAAGGCATTCGAGAGCTAACCGTAGATCAGTTTTCGATGCCTTGTGTTGGGCCTGGGAGCCTGCTGCCCTGGTTACCATGAACAAAACTGCATGGAGAACTATGTCTTCTACTGTTGGGATTGCCACCTTCCCGCTCTTTGTCTTACATGCCCGGGACCACACTCGTGCCATTATCATCTCTAGTGTCTCGCCCCTAGGATGTTGGCCCTCTAAGATTGCTCTCTCTCCCCGTCGGGATAATCCGATCAAAAAATACACATATGTTGCATTGAACTCGATGTCTTGGCCTCGGATTGTGAATTCCTGTCTGTTGGGTTCCATGCACAGATTATCAGCTCTAATAGATCAGGTTGGGAACGAAGATGCAGAGTTAGGAAGAACTTTAGCAATCCGCATTCACGTAGAGAGTTTTGACATTCGGCGTTAGCAAAAGCCTCCTCGTCATTGGCATCGTGAACTCGCTCCTGCCAGACATAAGCCATAATGCCCTGCATAAAGAGAAAAAATGAATTAGAACTTCATTCATGAAAATTAGTCCATAATTCGTATAAGAACATGCTTTTCCGTCGCCATCGCTGTTTTTTTCAAAACAGTCCTGATGGCGTGAAGTTCATAGTTCAAATTTTTCACGGTCATCGCGGAAGTACATCAGATTTCTGCGACGACTGGGGCGCATTACATGTAAGTTGTGCTCAGTCATCGCGGACCCAAGTGGTATATCTGCGATGACCGAGCGGCAGATGTTAATTTAAAAATCTGCCCAAACTTGCATATCTAACAGTCAAATGCATAAAAAAACCAACGAAATGAATCGCAAGAGAGTGACTACTTACTTGATCAAAGTTTCACAGTGAACTGTCAATCGATGAGGCTGCAATCAGCTCACGAAAGTTAGCACTGGTTAGCACTCCAAAATCTCCAATGGTGAATTGTATAGTGCAAATGGTAAAAATGAATTGGTTTACCCCCCTTTTTTATAGTAATTTTTCGAAATGTTTATAAATTGCACTTTATAATGTGGGTTTTTACCATTTTTTTCGTGGCTAGTAGGGATTTTGGTTCTTAATCTTGTTTTTGCATTATTTATGTCGAATCGATTTTACGTTTGATGTGTTTTCATACAGAATTACAGGTGTTGGAGTTACATGTGCACTTGGTCCGTAAATTCAGCTTTAAGCTCTTTTTCGACTCAAAAAACGAAAAGATGGCCAAGTTGTTCCTCTTGACTCGTTAAACAAAATGAGAGGCAATCTTATTTAAGCTCTTTTCCAACCATGTAAATGAGAAAAGATTGTTGGGCTTTTGTCGTTTCAGGCTCGTTATTGGTTGAGAAATGACATGGTTTCAATTGCTTTTCTACTCTTTCGGGTCAAGATCACTGATAACGAAAAGTACTCCTTGATCATAATGGTCAACCGGTTCTTTCGAGTATCATTTTATACTTTTTTGGGCTCGAGAGACATAACTTTACTAAAAAGGACCCCCCTGGAGTTTTCTTTTCCATGTCTCTTTCAGACTCCCTAAACATGAAAAAGACTCTGAGTTTTGCCTATGTCAAACTCGTTAAACCCTGACTACATTGGACTCATCACCATGATGAGGCTCGAGCTTCTCCTCCCTATGGCTCGTTAAACTATTACTAGGTTGGATTTGACCGAAGGTCGAACTTATACCATAAGCATATGCTATCCCCCTCAAGCTTGTTTTCAAAAATAATTGGGGTACTCGCCAGCAATGGTGGGGAGAAATTTGGAAAACATCATCGATTGTCTATGGCAACTAGTCACTCTTGAAAATCGACACTTCTGCTTCTTGTTGGGTTGGGACATCCATACATCGTCATTTGGCCTTCCACGGGTTTGGGTTTTCATTTATCCTCATTCCATCTGATCCATGTTGTTTCCATTAAGCCTCTGATCATTTGGTACCTGAATGCTGCCACCCTCCGGAGTCGTGTCACCAACATGTTCAAGAGTATAATCCTTCTGTAGTTTACACCTTTGTCTCCTTCTCTGATACTCTGTTTCACCATCTACCGCTTTTTCCTTGTCTTGTGTCGTTGATGGGGGAAACATTATGGCCCTCCTGCGACAAGTCATCTCCTGTTGACATCAGCTCATTATCGGGGAGATTGATCTAGAGACCCCTTTTGGTACCTTGGAGCTTGCATGCCTCAATGGCAGGTTCTTCGCACCTGACGGTTGACTACATCATTGGTCATCAATTGGGTGATTCCACGAGTGTTCGACTCCAACTCCTTCTTCACACTTTGTGGATTGTACTAGACTATAACTTGAGAACCATTGGCATTATTGGTGGTTTCTCTCGTGCTTGTTACTGGTTTACATCATTGACCAGTAATTAAGCGATTTTATATCATGCTCGACTTCAACACCTCTATTCGCATGTTAGAATTTGTACTATGATTGGTTAGGTTCAAGATCCCGAACTTAAATCACACATGTTCGGGCTGCGTGGATTGGTTCATGATTACATGACTCATTGATGGATGGCTGCACCCATACCTGAGTCTTTATGGATGGCTGTGACCATACCTTTATCATTATAATGGTCTCATTAGCTGGATGGCTGCATCCATACCACAGACCTAGTTCATATGTCTTTTGGATGGCTGCGTTTATGCCTAGACTACATGTATTTCACTATCAGAGATATCAGTTGTACTTGCGCCTATAAGTTCTTCCTAATGGTATTCTAGCTCAGTCAGTTTTGTAAAGCATTTCACCCCTCCCATTCTCTCGGGCTTCATACTTTAGGGGGCATCTATTACACAATAATTTGTCACTACCTTCAGACCCAGTCCATCTACTATGTCATGTGTCTACGTCAAACATGCTCATATGCTCTCCTATGCAGCCAATTGACCCACTTCTCCTAAGTTATCTGCCTCATCACGATTATTGGCTTAATAAACGCACTGAATGGAACTTGTAAACAGTCAAACCGCGCTACCAGTGCAGAACTACATCTGATTCCCATGATGGTCTGATTTCATGCCCCAGCGCGAGGTTGGTTATTATCTTCAGCAATGATCTGACTAGCTGCGTTGCTCACTCACGATTTTAGTGCTGAAGCTTAGTTATGTACCGGCAATGGCCCAGATTGGGTGAATTTGTTCCAACAGTCGGCCTTCTGGATGACTCCAGACTTGGTTGTTGGCATAGGTTGTGTCGCCCTTCCTTCCCTGGCATGGCAGTTCCATCAATTGTACTACCTTCCTTGGTGATAAGCTCTCTTCCCCCTTTCATGGAGACTCCTTCTCCTATTTAAGCACTCACTTTTGAGCTAATAGTGGGTAGATGGTAATTTCATGGATTGAGCAGTGATGTTAGTGATTTTGATAGATAGCTAGTGTGAGTGTGATAAGTGTGAGAGTGTTGATAGCTTTGGGAATTTTGTGAAGTGCCCTTGATTTCATGTCAAACTTGTGAGTGAGAGAGAGACCTTTGTATGTTGGGAGATCCATCTTCAAAGAGTGAATGCTTGAAGAACATGTTGGGCGAACCCCTCTAAGAAGGCTTGTGACATCAAGACTTTGGTTGTAAGCTTACTCTTATTTCATCATTAATGCAATCAATGATGTTTTCCTATGTCATGTATGTAATGTACTTGATAGCTCATGACTTCTTGACTTTGTGAGTAAATAGTTCATTGTTGTATCCGATTATGTGCTTTGTTGTATTTCCTTTGCTTTGTTTCAGGTTGATCACTTGTTGAGGAGAAGGAAGCAAAAGCTGGAGCAGCGCAATGGAACCCCATAGACCATTGGTTGAGGTAGGCTTCCAACTTTAACTGTTTAAGGAAAGATATTGTTGATCTATCCTTGTTTGTGACTAGACCCACTCTAGGGCTAGAGAGGTTGCCTCTGTCTACAGAGGGAACACTTTCCTGTATCACAACGTTGCTCATAATATTTTCACTGCAAGGGGGGTCCAGGGGGTGGAAACGATCTTTAGAAGCCCCCCCACCCCAACGGGGGATCAAGGTCGTTCATTAGGCAGAGATCTGACAGTAGAAGTTATGTTTAATTTAGGGTTTTTTTCCCTAGAAGGCAACCCCTCGCTATACATGAGGAAATTGTATTGCATCTATGTATATCTATATTCTGAGTGAGAAAAAGAGAGGAGATTGTGTGAGAGAGAAGAGGGAATTACAGTGATCTTCTGTAAGTTGTATCTCTTCAATTTTCTGGATAATAAAAAAGGAAGGACTGGTTGTTTCCCATGGATGTAGCCCAAATTGGGTGAACCACGTATATTTGTGTCTCTCTTGTTTTATGTGTTTTTATGTGTTTATATTTCTCCAATATATTGCATGTGTTACATTACTTTGTAATATATAATTTTCTAACAACTAGTATCAGAGTTGAAGGTCTATTTGGCTGATAAACTCGCAGGAGAAGGGTTCCTGGTTTGAGTGGGAGCAATGGCAGAAGATGGTAGGTTTAGGGTCAAAAAATTTAACAACCAAAACTACCAGCTATGGAAGATGCATATGGAAGATTATTTGTACTAGAAAGAACTATACCAACCATTGAGTGGAAAGACAAAGAAGCCGACAAGTATGACAAACACAAAATGGGATATTCTTGACAGAAAGGCACTTGTAAAAATATGGCTATGCCTAGTGACATCGGTAGCCTTTAATATTTCAAAGGAAACAACAACAGAGAGTTTAATGTCAGCATTGGCCAAACTATATGAAAAAACCTCAGCCTCAAATAAAGTATTTCTTATGAAGCATTTATATAATATGAAGATGTCAGAAGGTTGATCTGTTGCTAATCAATTAAATGAATTTAATACATTTACCAGCCAATTAAGTTTTGTAGGGGTAACTTTTGATGATGAAGTTAGGGCTCTCTTATTTCTACACTCATTGCCAGAAAGTTGGAATGGTTTAGTTATGGTCATTATTAACTCCATGTTTGGATCTAGTACTTTAAAGTTTGATGATGTTTTTGGTGCAATCCTTAGTGAGGAAATGCAGTGGAAAAGCTCCGACGAGACATCAGATAATGCTTTAACTACAGAGACTAGGGGGAAAAAATGGAAAGAGGAAAGAGCCCAGGATATCGCAGTAAGTCAAGGAAAGGTAGATCCAAGTCTAGATCAGGTATAGTGTGTTGGAAATGAGGAAGAAAGGGCACCTGAAGAAAGACTGCAAGTCTCGAAAGGGAAAATAAGGAGATGCGCAGTAAGAAAATAATCATGAAGTGAATGTGACAGGTGATGTGTAGCAAGATGGTTTGATTCTTTCATTAGAAAATATTATTGATATCTAGGTAGTAGATTCAAGGGCCTCATTCCATGCCACACCTGATAGGAAACATTTTCATGGTTATGTTTAAGGAGATTTTGGACAAGTTCGATTAGGTGATGATAAACCCTATAAAATCATTAGATTGGGTACAATTTTCATAAAACAACATAATGGAAATCAATGGCTATTGAAGGAGTTAAGGCATGTTCCAGATTTGAAGAAAAATATGATTTCAACACGGCATTTGGGAGGTGAAGGTTGTGTAACAACTTTTACAGATAAAACCTATAAGGTCACTAAAGGATCCCTGGTAATAGCATAAGGAGAAAAGGTTGTTACATTGTATTTATGCAATGGTATTTCAAATTATGTTAATACTTTAACCTCTACAAGAGAAGATACGACATTGTGGCATCATAGGTTTGGGCACATGAGTGAGAAGGAGATGTAGATTCTTCACTCAAGAAATTTGTTTCTAGGTTTGAAGCATGTTGATTTAAAATTTTGTGAGAATTGTGTTTATGGAAAACAGAAGAGAGTCAGATTCCTTAGAGTTAGGAAAGAAAAGAAGAGCGCAAAATTAGAGCTTGTGTATACAGATGTATGGGGACCTACTCAGGTATCATTTCTCAGTGGCTCTCATTATTATGTTACTTTTATTGATGATGCAACCAGAAAAACCTGGATTTATTTTATTCGAAATAAATATGATGTATTTGATACTTTCAAGAAATGGAAACCTTTGGTTGAAAATGAGACAGGTGAAAGGTTGAAGTTTCTCAAATCAGACAATGGAGGTGAATATTGCAGCAAAGAGTTTGATAGGTATTCTTCAGAGAATGGAATTCATAGAGAGAAGAGAGTTCCAAGAACACCACAAGAAATGTTGTGTCAGAAAGGATGAACAAGACAATCATGGAGCATGCAAGGTGCATGAGATTGCATGCAAGATTTCCTTTACAATTTTTGGTAGATGTTGTAGATATTTTTATTTATTTAATAAACAAATGGCCTTGAAGTTCCTTGGATGGTGGTATTCTAGAGGAGGCATGGATAGGTAAAAAGGTAAACTACTCATTTTTAAAGACATTTGGTTGTGAAGCCCTCGTCCACGTTAATAAAGAAAATAGAACAAAGCTTGAGGCAAAATCAAAGAAATGTACCTTTATTGGATATGTTGTTAATGATTTTGGTTATATCTTTTATGATTATGAAAAACAAAAAATCATTAAGAGCAGAGATGTCATATTCAATGAAAAGGTTTTGTATAAGGATTGGATGTTGGAAAAGAAACGGGCAAAAGAAAACAGAGAATACACAATGCTTGATGAGATCACAAGAAAAGTGATGGTGCCTGAAAATCATAATGATCAACAACAGCAACCACAACAACAACAAGCACCTCAAAGTGGTGTTAGAATATCTACCAGGATAAGTAGACCCCATTAATGATACTCTCCATTATATTATGTATTGTTAACTGATTCTGGTGAGTCAGAATGTTATGAAGAAGCAGTGCAAGTAGAAACCAGGAAGAAGTGGGAGCAAGCCATGAAAGAAGAAATGGACTCCTTAGCACATAACTAGACTTGGGACTTAGACAGGTTGCCTATAGGTAAAACAACATTGCAGAATAAATGGGTTTACAGGTTGAAGGAAGAAGATGGAGGTAGAAAAAGGTATAAACCTAGACTTGTGGTGAAGGTGTTTGCACAGAAAAAGGGTATCGATTTTGATAAGATATTTTCTCTTGTTGTTAAAATGACTTCAATCAGAACTGTTGGATGTCTAGTAGCAGCTGAAGATTTGCATCTTGATCAATTAGATGTAAAGATAGCCTTACTCCATGGGGATTTGGAAGAAGAGATATATATGTAGCAGCCACAAGGATATGAGGTAAAAGGGAAGGAGAAACTAGTGTGCAAGTTGAAGAAGAGCTTGTATGGCTTAAAATAAGCTCCAAGGTAGTGGTATCTAAAATTTGACAGGTTTATGTTTGAACAAGGTTATACTAGATGTCACTCTGATCATTGTGTTTATCTAAAAAGGAAAAATGATGGAAGTTATATTATATTGTTATTGTATGTAGATGACATGCTTGTTGGAGGTTCTAACATGTAGAAAATAAATGTGCTCAAAAGAAAATAGGCAAACGCATTTGCAATGAAGGATTTGGGTGCTTCAAAACAAATCCTTGGTATGAGAATAACTAGAGACAGGAAGAACCACAAATTAACATTTTCTCAAAGTGAGTACATAGAAAAATTTTTGAAAAGATTTAATATGAAGAATGCAAAACCAGTTAGTATACCTTTGGCTAGCCATTTCAAATTAAGTAAGGAGATGTGTCCCAAGACTCAGGAATAAATTGCTTATATGTCTAAAGTTCCATATGCATCGGAAGTTGGAAGCATAATGTATGCAATGGTTTTCACAAGGCCTGATATTGCACATGCAGTGTGAGTTGTAAGCAAATACATGAACAATCCAGGAAAAGAACATTGGATGGCGATGAAGTGGATTCTCAGGTATTTGAGAGGTACCATAAATCAAGCATTATGCTTTAGTGGTTCAAACATTGCTATACAAGGATATGTTGATGCAGATATGGCAAGTGATAGAGATAATAGGAGGAGCACAACAGGGTATGTGTTTACTGTAGGTGGAATAGTTGTCAGTTGGATTTCAAAACTACAAAGTGTTGTTGCACTCTCAACAATGGAAGTAGAGTATGTTGTTGCTACAGAGGCTACTGAAGAAAGGATTTGAATACAAAGGTTTCTGGATGAATTTGGTAATAAGTAGGAATTGGGCAGGTTATACAGTGACGGCCAGAGTGCCATACATCTTGCAAATAACTATGCATTTTATCCCAAGACAAAACATATACATCTCAAGTATCATTTCATATGGTCAGTGTTGGAAGATGAAAAGTTGAAGCTAGAAAAGATACACACTAACTAGAATCCTACAGATATGTTAACAAAAGTTGTAACTAGGGAGAAACTGAGATTTTGCTCGATTTCAATTGGTATTCAAGTATGATGATGAAGATGAGAAACGGCCAAGTCCAAAATGGATTCATTGTCCAGCAAATGAAGCAGTGGTGGAGTTGCTATAATCAGTCTCCAAGTGGGAGATTATTGGGTGTGGAGCCTGATTATCTTATTTATTCAAAGGTATCACCACATTGGACCCCAGTTCGTAATGTGGCAACAACGCCACCCATAATATTAATGCTGCAAGGGGGGTCCAGGGGGCTTGCAGCGATCTTTAGGACCCCCCCCCCCCCCCCCCCCAAGCGGAGGATCAGGGGCAGCATTCTCAAAGCTAAGAATAGATGTAAAATTACCTTGTAAAATGTTGTAATTTCGTAGTCAATCTGGGCCATTAATTAGGTGGAGATCTAATGGTAGAAGTTATGTTTAATTTAGGGTTTTTTTCCCTAGAAGGAAACCCTTCACTATATATGAAGGAATTGTATTGCATCTATGTATATCTATATTCTGAGTGAGAAAAAGAGAGGAGATTGTGTGAGAGCGAAGAGGGAATTATAGCAGATTTTTTGTTTGTTGTATCTCTTTAGTTTGCTGGATAATAGAAAAGGAAGGACTGGTTGTTTCCCTTGGACGTAGCCAAAATTGGGTGAACCACATATATCTGTGTCTCTCTTGTTTTATGTGATTTTCTATGTTTATATTTCTAAAATATATTTTATGTGTTCCATTTCTCAGTAATATATAATTTTCTAGCACTCCACAATTGGATCTGTTCGGAACTTGCATCTTTTCTCTTCCTCCATGTGATCGAAAATATTCCTCTTGCCTTTGTCTCCCACTGGTATGTTCACCCATACTGTTGTTGCTTCTAGTGCTCTCCGGGATGCTACTTCACATTTATTCTCTAACCATTCCATAGTGAAGCTAACCTATTCATTGGGTCTGGAGAAATAGTAGAAATATCTCCATGGGTCCTCCTCCACCCAATGAAATGCCCTGTGGATCCAATTTAACTGTAGTCTCATGTAGTGATCTTTCACAAGACAATGTGGGTCATACAGATTGTAACTTCAAAGGTCGAATGGATAATTATTCATCTTCTCTACTTCAACATCCACATGCTTGAAACTTCTTAACTCATATAACTAAATTCGCATTGGAAGAGAGATCCAAGGTGCCTTCTTCTTCTGATGCAACCTAGTTGTCAATCCTGCAAAGATGTGATATGCTACTTCATGTATGATGAGCACGTCTAAGGAAAAATTTGGTAGAACATGTGGAGGCTTCTCTACACTGTACATCTGTATGAAGTTGTCAGACGGTGAGGCATACCAATTAGCTATGTCCATCAGTGCCTCCATTGCTACCATTGACATGTAGGGTGGAACTTGCCCAAATATCATCTTGTAAACGGGGTGAAAAAATGATCAGAGAGTCGTGTGATAACTCCTCTGAAGCTACATTCAGACAACATCTTACAATAAGTGTTCATAGAAATCTCCATCAATGAACATGCCCACTTCAAGCTTGGGAGCTTCTGTTGGGAACAAACTACATCCAAGATGTAGGCAGACACGTAGATTTCTGCTTGCATACCTTTGGGTGGTTGTCGAGCCCTCGCTACTTGCTCCTTTAGATAATGAGCCAACATGCCAAACCAGTTTCATGGATTTCCCTCACTTACCAATTGGTCCAGCGAGATCACCCAACTCTGTGGGAATGTTTTTCGTGCTTTCCTGGCCACACAGTTGATATGCAAAGATGACCAAGTATTGATACACCTTCCACAGTATCTTCATCTTGTAGATCTAGTTGGGTGTCATCCTAATTTTAGTCGGCTCCTTTATCCAGATCTTCAAAATGTCTCTCGAGTTGGCATTATTGCTGGGTAAGATGAAGGGAGTCTCCATGATAGTTACCGACTCCGACAGCTAATACATCTCATCATAATCCTATGCCTTGAAGGTTGCAATCTTCGTCTCGTTGCCACTACTCAAGGTCATCGTCTCGGGGTCAGTGTGTGAGATGATCCAGTTTATCATGTTCACGCATGGGAACACAAGGTATCTTCATGAAATCTAGTACAAGTTGGACTGTGGATGTTCACATATACCTGACAGTCTTCAAGGTCTTCGCCAAATGTGCCCGTAAATGCATCATTGACCTCTTTCCATTTCAGCTTGATGTCCTTGTCTAGAATTAGCTTGGTATCTTCATAGATCGATAGACTTGCGGACACTCACTCAACCATTGCTCTAGTTGCACATCTATCATTGTCCTTTGATCCTGCTCTCTTGGAGGCCATTGATCCTAAACTATTAAGAGGCAGACAAACACCTACTAGATCTGGAGACAAATTGACATGCATGGCAAGAAATCTGTTAGCGAAAACCAAAGCAAATTTTACGAATGACATAACACATACCTAGGGAAAGATTGGCAAGGATTGCACAATTTCTTCTAGGAGGTTGGGTGATGGGCTACCAGAACTACGCAAAAGGCAATCTAGGTTGTCTAGCAGGCATGACTAGCTACTGGAATTATGAAATGTGCAATTTCAACTGGTAATGGCTGCAAGCTTAGTGACTGCATTGCGCAATTTTTTGGGCCAACTCACTATCCCTCAAAATTGCACAAAGTAGGTCTGGGGAACAACTGCTGGGTAGAAATGTGCATTTCTTGAGGGGAAGACAGAGCCTTCCTTCTTAGGATTGTGTAATGTTGTCTTGGTGGCAGAGTCCAGGCCAAGGTTGCCCAGACCCACTGATGGGCAATGGAAAGAAAATGTGAAAGTGAATTCATCGTGATACTGAGTATAAGCAGAAGTAAATGATCATGCATGCAAACAATGAACGAAAGAGTCAGAAAATGGAACAACATGCATGTGGGTGAAGCGAGTTGCTGAATCGGTGATTGTTCGTGAAAAATAATTTCATGCATGCGACAACAGTGAGATAGTAACAAAAACTGAAACGGTGCTTGGACAAGCCAGTCTGCATGTAAACGATAGCAAGTGTTCAAAGAAATCAAGCAAATAGCACTCGCACAAGTGAAAACACAAAAAGTGACAGAAATGTTGCAAAAGAAAAGTTGAGACCACTTACCCATGAATAGTTGAGTTGGATGTGTCAAAGAGTCCTGGATGTGTTGTGGGATGTCAGAGCTCCAAGATTGATTGAAGAAGTGAGCTCTGAAGCATCGAATAAATAAGTTTGAAGCTCATGATGCATGCCACAAATGTAGGAAAAAGTGACACTTGGAGGAAATGTTCTAAAACTATCTTTGCATGTAAGCTCCAACTACTAAAAATAGCTCCCTAAAATCTAGGGATGTTTTTTGCATGTTGCTTTTTCTATTCCGGAAAATAGTAACCTGTACATGTAAGTCAATTTTCTTTGGTCCTGGGTGGAACTGGTTAAACCAACTACACATGCAAGAGCCTGCTCAACTGCTGGGAGAAAATGTGCATTTCTAGAAGGGAGATGGGCTGACTGCCCAGGAGATTTGTACAATTTCTGGGCACATAAACTATCTACTACCCAAGATTACGCAATTACTAGGCTAAGCATCCCTGTTGGGAGGAATTGCGCAATTTTCTAGATGAAGCTTTACTGGTAGAATTGCGCACTTATAGAGTCCAGTAGGCTTCTAGAGAGAATTTCGTAGTTTCTGGAGGGAAGGTTGGTTTCCCTCTAGAATTGAACAATTTCTTGAGGGATTTCTTCAGCCTACAGCTAAACCAAGTCTAGATAAACATCCTATTAGGGGAATGCATCAAGCTTTGATAGACAGGCTTCCTTTCTGCAAGACAATCACTAAATCTTGTGTACTTGATGAAGCAAGGCATGATATTGTGAAAGGTTGGTAGGGAGGCTCCAAAACAAAGCTAAGGAAAAATTTTGGAGGGTGGTTGTATCTGCTACAATACTTGGAGACACACTAGTAGAACTCCAATTCTCTTAATGAAACTTGTTCGTGAAAAACAAGTCTAACACCTCCAAAAGTATTGTTGAGTTCTTAGTTTGTCTTGGTTTCACACTAGCCTAATTATAAGATGTAGCATCTACCAAGATCTCAGTCAATTGACACACATTCCAAGCCAAGTAAACACAGTTGTTTCAATTGGGGTTGAGGGGTATATTGGTGCACAAGCAGTATAATCGTCAAAGTCTTAGTTTCATCTATGGGGTTGCTCCGTTGCCAGCAGGCCTGGACAGTACCTCAATGGAGTCATGCAAGAACACATTGAGCATCACTCCACTACCAGTGAGCCTCGTCAGTACCCCGACAAAGTTACTTGCATCACCTCTCTGTGCAGGAAGCCTTTCTCTTCTTTCGCCTTATTCATTTTTCCTTTTTTTCACTTTTAATTTTTTTCATAATTGTGCATAACACTTATTCATGTCAGAGGCAAAAGAGGGATCCTAACTTATTGAGAGCAGAAAAGGTTGTTCCTTCAGAGAATCAGTTTATTATATACTTCTGACATGCTTGTTAAGGTTTTCCCCCTCACCTTAATCTACTTGACTAAGCTGACAAGTGTTAACCCAAAAACAACCAACTAGAGTAGGTGACACTAGTTAGTGCAGAGGCATTTTGTTTTCAACAAGGTTCACTTTGAATAGTACGTATTTTCCTTCGACGTATCATGGACTAAAGTTAATAATTTCTTCATACGAAGGCAGGATGAAAAATAACCAAGTAGTGATAACAGTACAAGACCTCTTGTACTTTACCCAGCTTGTCTCAAGAGTCATATATGGTTGCATGCAAAACTAACCTACGAACAACAAGCAAATAAAAACAAAGCAAAGTAGAAGCAGAAGCAAATGCGAAAGCAAAGTAAGCAAACAAGCAAGCAAACAAACTGGTAAGAAAACAAGCATGCAAGAAAACCAACTGAAAGCAAAAACTACTCCTACTCCTAAGCTAATGGTGCATGGGCTTAATCACATGAAGTGATATTTCCAATGCATCCACCAGTGCATTGGTTGACCCATGTTCGTGAAGGCTTGGTCTGCAAGCAACCCGATTGTGCGAAACAGCAAACAAGAAAGATATAACAATGAAGAAAAACACACTTCATGTTTAAAAGGACATAAGTGAGTGCAAGTGCATGACATGTGGTCCATGGACTGGTCACGCTGTTGTGCGACACTGGATGCATCTTTGAAGCGTACACATACTCTTGACTATGACATGCAGGCAAATGAAAGGAAAAATATAACTTGCGTTGTGCATGTGTGCTTGCAATGTAAGATTCCTCCAATGCATGAGCAATGGGATCATGCAGTTCGAGTGGAGGAAGCATGATTTGTGTGTGAGATTGATCTTCAATGCATACATATGAGTGATGAGGAGCCTCGAGGGATTGAACAATTTCCTGATCGGAAGTGAAACCAACCTCAGGACAGTGCGGGCCTAACATAACCATCTTCTCAGGTTAACGTGCCTCGACAATCTGGGTTGTTTCAACTTCGCCGTCAGATAGATCATCAATTTTAGGGTCCCACCCTAACCCCCTTATTCATGTCATGGGATCACGTCATAGTCAAGAGTCAATAAAGCCCATATTAATATTTGTAAGTGGTTAACCCGCAATTAATGAAGGGACCACAGTTAGTTACAAATGGGCGGTAGTAGTAAATAAAGGGTCCATGGGCGGTAGTATTAGATAGATGGTATTAATAAAACCCACGGTATTGACCCGTGGTATTGCATGTATGAGTCATATATAAAGGATAGAGACTCCCTGCGAGGAGTATCGTGTCTTGTTTTGTAATCGAGCTCTGCTCTATTGGAGGTTGCCCCCTCGAAGAGGCCTGTGAACATTTCTCTCTGAGTAATAAAATCATTGCTATTCTGTGTTCTGGGTATATTTTCTTCGCATATTCTGTGTTCTGGGTATTTTTCTCGCATATTCTTTGTTCGGTATTGCTTTGCAGGTTAAGAAGCATAACAAGTGGTATCAGAGCACTTTCCAGGGCTCGGTGGGATCTCCAAATTTTAGCGAATTTTTTTTGGCTAGAGACGTGTTCCGGCGTCTTTAAACCACGGGATCTGTCGTTGAGCGCATAAACCTGTGGATTTGGGGAGGCATGCACGTAGGAAATACAAGAGGTGGTCAC
>APFE030269903.1:150940-183617 GCA_000404065.3 Pinus taeda
TTTGTAATGCATGGTAGTGTCATGATGTTTGTTAATGATGCATGAACTGACCCGCCTGTTTGATAAGACTGTTAAATTGCAAAGGAGCCCGAGTTTCTTCCTTAAAGAACCTGATTGCAAGCGAGCCTACATTCCAAAATTTGAATTTGCCATTTGAGTTGAAGCTGGTGGTGTCTCTCTGTGCGAGATTTCAAAGCGAAATGGAGAAGAAGGGGCATCGGTCTAGAAGATGTCAAAGAACAGAACCTGTGGGATTGGATCTTGCATTAAGACATGAAGGTGTAAGACAAGCTTTTAAGGATGCTGGTTGCTGGACATTTTATGAGAAGCTGCAGGGTGGGCATGCCGAGGTAACAAAAGCATTTGCCTTAAATTTTACAGGTTTAAATTCTAAAGTGTCTATGTTAGAATTCCCAGTATTTCCAGAGGCTATTGCTAATGTGACTGAGATTCCGAGAGAAGGGCAGGAGTGGTTTAAAATCTTCAAATTTGATATGAACCCCTGCAAGGAATTCTTGAAGGAGCCTTATGTGAATGAAGATCTTACAAAGGCTGTGCCAAGAAATTATGTGAAAGAACACTATGCACTTGTCCTTACATGTATTCAAAAGTATTTAACATGTGAAGGGAGATATACTAAAGTTTACTCCTATCATTTTAAGTTGTTGCTGCATTTTACGGGCAAAGCATCTATAGATATCCCATTCTACTTGTTTCGTAGCCTCAACAATATTTGTGATAAAATTCAATTGAAGAAGGATAACTGTGAGACATCACTGTTTCATCATGGTTTAGTGAAACTGTTAGTGTTGGATGGTCTGCAGAAAATTGGTAGGGATTGGGATTCCTTTATTTTTATGGCTGGCTTTCAGAGTAAGACAGGCCTCACCCCATTGCCTGTTAGGGAAAGAGAGGAGTCAATTGAGGAACCTACTCTTGCTGAGCTTAGAAAGGAGGTAAAATATAAGAAGAAGACCAAGACCAAATTGAAGAAATCAGTGAAGCCATTGGTTATCAAAGAGCCACCTCAACCATCATCAAAAGAGAAGGTCAAGCACAAGAAAGATGCACCTAGATCAAGTGGGGTTGAATAGGTATCAAGAGTAAAGACCAGAAGTCAATTAAGCAAGGAGAAGGGCAAATCAGTAGCTGTTGAGGAAAGTCCAATATCAAAGGCTAGTTTGAGTAATTTGCTTGAGGCTATTGAGTTTGAACAGGCTCAATCAGTGCATATTGAGCCAATGCACATTGACTTAACTCAATCATCAGCAGAGAGCACTAAAAAATCGAAGGCTTCGAAGAGGTTAAGGTTTGATGAACCTAGTGAAGAGTTTGTGTTCAAACCACGAAGGCCAGTTACAAGGAAACAAATTAAAGAGGCTGAGAAAGTGCATGAAGAAGAGGTAGCTGTAAAGATGCCCAGAATAGAGATAATTGAACAACTGCCCAAAACAGAGGAGGCAGAAAAAATAAAGAAAAAACCTTTTACAAGAAAACAAGCAAGAGAAATTGAGAAACAATCCAGAACAGAGGAAGAAAAAGAAATCAAGGAAAAAGGTTCGAATAAAAAAATCATCATTTCTCAAAAAGGAAATACTACATCTACAAAGAACCAGTGGGAGGCAATTGAAAGAGAAATGGCTGAGATGGAGAGGGCCGTAGCTGAAATCGCAGCCATGGAAAAGGAGGTTGCAAGATTGAAAGCATAGCTAAATAAATTAGCTGCTAAATGAAATCGCTGATTCTGAGTAAGATGTTGTTCCAAAGTTTTGTTAAATTTTGCTTAAGTTCATTATTTTAAAAGCATGTAAACACGGTTGTATAAATCCAAGGTAAAAAGGAATTTTGAAACTAGGTGGCAGAGCAGTTAAAGTCACAGAGAAAATTGAAATTGTTTAAAAAACAGTTTCGCAGTTTCGTAGCGCGCTACGAAACTGCTGTAGGTGCTGATTTATGAGGAAAATGAGCAGTGTAATGGTGAGGTCAGCAGATTTTTGAAGCAAACACCTAAGAAACATAAGGGATATCACTTAAGGCTATCCTAGCTATTCAGAGGATGACAAGTGTGCCTTTTTGTAAAGGTAAAATTTTTTGTCTCAAGTTAAACTTTTGTAAAGGTACTTTATGACCAATTAGGGTTTAGTAGAAATGGCATACGAGGAGTATTGTTTTGGTTTATACACCTAGCTATCAACGAAGCTTCCAATGCATCTGAAATATGGTGATGCTCATAAAGTTTGGGGTATTAAAGAACTGGGTCATGTTGCTTATTTTTCGAAGGATGGTAGGAGACAGGGACCGGAAAAACAGGGGTTTTGATCCTAATGATAAATGATCCATCAGCGCCTTCAGGTATCCAAAGTCAGCTTGTTCTTTGCACCTGTAGCTCAGTCATCTTAGCCTAACCAAAAGTAGACTGCTGTCAAAGATCAAGAAAAGAATCATGTTACGAGGAGAATGAAGTTAGAGTTTTAGTTTGATTAGGACTCTTTGTAATTACAACTCAACACTTACTGTATTTAATGAGTCTGTTAAAAATAGATAGGGGTAGTTAATGACAGTCATCGAGCTCCCCTCATGCTGGAGGAGGAGACTCAAAGTAGTTCAGATTGTTTTTCTATATATAGTGAAGACTCTGATGTAATGGGGGTTGGATGTTTTATGAAAAAACAGAGTTTATATTGGCTTATGTAAAAGACTTGTTACAGTAATAGAAAAGACTACTTTTTCTTCTCAAGATTCATACTTTGTTCAAATGCTCAAGATGTATGTGGCTTTGTCTTATCCTTTATATTTTACAGCTCTATAGATATACAATCACTCTGAATTCACCTAGTTTCTCAGATTTCCTGTGTATATTTATGAGTTGAGGTTCATTTGAGAAATGTTTTGAGTGTTTAGACATTACATGCCTTGACTTCCATGAATGAGTAGTTGATAGTTTACTGAAATGGTGTTTGACTCCATGAGCCCAATGGAAGAAATCTTATGTTGTATTTCCAACCATCATGTTTATTAAAGTTCTCATTACAAGAGTTAGCCCTCTTAGTGTTAAAAAGATAAATCAGTAGTTTATTTTGAGAGAGCCCTCTCAGGTTAGGGAGGCTAATCCTTAGCCAAGAGTCTGGTCTGAAATAGTTACATAGAGTCTAATTGATTAGCAGCCATTAGTACTAATTTTGTGATAACATAATGATTGGATCATACAGGCACAAGAGAAACAAACAAGGGTTAATTCTATACTCCTTCAGAGTTTGTCAGACTTGCAGCGACAAGTGCCACTTTCGCTCAGCCATGGACATGAGGATAAAAGTAATGGGGCATATGGAAGTAGGTGTCTTGGTAGAAATAGGTTGGATATATCTAATACGGTGAGAGATGGCAGGTTGTTGGATACTCCAGATAGGAAAGGCGATGAGTATAGGTACTATTCTAGTTTTGGTTCTGATAGACATCATGATTGTCATCCCTACCATCCTTACAGGAGGAATGATAGGGGATACTTGCCAAATGAGTTGAAGAAAGTGAAGCCACCCACTTTTGATGGAGATTTGAAGAAGATGGAAGATGCAGAGGCTTGGGTACTTTGGATGAACAAATTCTTTGAGTTGCATGAGTACATAGACAACATGAAGGCCAAATTAGTGTTCTTCAGCATGAAAGGTAAAGAATACATTTGGTGGGAAGATGTTAAGTGGATCAGAGACATCAAGATAGATTATTTGAGTTGGACGGAGTTCAAGTGGCTTTTTGGGAAGAATTTCTTGTCATAGAGGTACTATGATAGTAAGGCCAAGTAATTCTATGAGCTAAATATGGGATCAATGACAGATGAAGATTACACGACCAAGTTTTTGGAGCTATTGAGGTATGCACCATATCTTACTAATGAGAAGGCAAAATTTCAACTATTTGTCAGTAATTTTCCATTAAAATTTAGAGATTGGATTGAGTATGATGAGCCTTAGTCACTTGAGGAAGTTATTGGGAAATTGAAGAATTTCTATGAATAGTCAAAGCATAAGAATGAATCTCAGAAAGGATGGAAGGGAAAATACAAAGGTAAAGGTAAATGGTAGCCTAAGCCTGGACAAGGCCTCAAAATGCAGATGGGAAAGAAAATATGGCACCGCAAAAGAGGTTTAATGCAACTAGACATGGACATGAGTCGCAGCAGCAACATAGAGGTGTTAGTATTGGCCGGTTGGAGTGTTGGACATGTGGCAAGGAACACATTAAGAGATATTGTCCATAGAATCAGGGTGGTATGCCTTAAATATATAGTGCACAAGAGGTGTTGATTGTTGGGGATGTAGGGCAAAGAATTCCTTGCATCTATGGAGTATTGAACAATAGACTGGCAGAACACTATGCATCTATCATTGAGATGGACGTAAGATTTGTGCTCAATTTATTTCTATTCTAATTGACCCTTGATCTAATTATAGTTATGTTAGTCCTGGAATCTATCATTGATATGAACGGTAAGCTTTGTGCTCAATTTATTTCTATTCTGATTGACCCTCGATCTAGTTATAGTTATCTTAGTCCTAACATGGTGGATAACTGTGGTTTGAGTAAAGAATTGCATGTAGAGTCTTGGTTCGTGTAGTTGGCGACATGTACCAAGAAGCAAGTGCATCACTGGGTAAGAGCTTGTGAATTTGATTTGAATGGTATGCCTACCTCAGAACATGTAAATGTACTACTGTTGGAATCATACAGTATGTTGTTGGGCATGGATTGGTTGTATCTTCATAGAACCAAGGTAGATTTTTATGACAATTCCATTGAGTGTGTTGATGACAATGGGAAACCAAGAGTCTTGCAGGGTAAGAAGAAAGCCACATCAGTTAGGATGGTGACAGTTATGAAAGTAAAATGTAGCCGTAGGAAAGGGTGTATGTTATTTTCAATACATTGTAGTGATAAGGGTAAGGAGGTTGAGGATGTAGATGTGTTGAACAGGTTCCCAGTTTTGCATCACCTTCAGGATGTATTTCCTAAGGACATTACAGTGTTGCCACCTCATATGGAGGTAGAATTTTCTATTTAGTTAGTGCCAGGGGCAACTCCAAAATCAAAATTACCTTACAGAATGATCACACATGAGTTGGTTGAGTTAAATCTACAGCTAAAGGAACTGTTGGACAAGGGATATATTAGACCAAGTGTATCATCTTAAGGTGCACTGGTATTGTTTGTGAAGAAGAAAGATGGTACTCTCAAATTATGCATTGACTACAGACATTTGAACAAAGTGACCATCAAGAACAGGTACTCGTTGCCAAGGATTGATGACTTGTTCGATCAGCTAAACGGGGAAACGGTGTTCTCCAAAATCGTCTGAAGATTGGGACACCATCAAGTGCGCATCAATGAGGAAGACATTTACAAGACAGATTTCAAGACCAGGTATGGGCATTATGAGTTTGTTGTAGTTCCATTTAGATTAACTAATGCTCTAGATCTGTTTGTGTGATTGATGAATAGTGTGTTGCATCTGTATTTGGATAATTTTGTTATTGTGTTCAGTGATAATATACTGGTATGTTCTAAAAATGAGGAAGAGCAAGCCAAGCATTTAGCAGCAGTGTTGAGGTGGTTGAGGGAGCATCAGTTGTATGCTAAGCTTAGTAAGTGTAGTTTCTTTTACAATGAGGTTTTTTACTTGGGGCATGTTGTCTCCAAGGAAGGCATTACAGTAGATCCAAAGAATATAATGAAGAAAAATCACACACCCATAAAACCATATGCACAACAAATTAACACAGAGAACAAAAACTGGCGGAAAAGGCAGAGAGCCATCATGTGGTCTCTCATGCTCATGTAATTCTCTCTCTTTTTCAAATAATTTAATAATACATTTCAATACATGAGAAAGTGGTCTTAAGATAGTGCGTCTATCTTAGACTCACTTGGTTGAGACAATTTCTCAACTTACACATTAATTTAGGAGAGCTAGTTGGAGAGAATCTCTCATCCAAAACTAGACTCCTTAGTTTGAGGAGTTCTCATGATTTTATTAATTTAATTTAATATTTGGATTTACTAATTGATTATTAAGAGAGTGAGGCTAACATTCCCCCCCACAATGATAAATCCAAAACGAACAAGGAACCATCTTCCAAGTTCTCAAGTCAATCCTCAAAAATCATTTGCCTGAAAAAACTGCCAAAGTTGGATACTGAAAAAACTCAAATCTGAAGAGAACATGAATTAGTTGCATGTCTACTTCATCTCTAAATGTTGCTTGACAACTCCATCATGTGCCAAGCCATAAAAGGATCCAATTATCGTTTTCTTGAAAACATCATCCAGTGTCCACTAACACAATTTGATGAATGCCCATTGGCATATCTGTTGATGATGATCACCCACTGGCTTATGAAGATTCCCATTGGCTGCTTCGTTGATGTTGTCAAGACTTTCAGTCTGACAATCACTTGTCAATTTCATTGACATTTTCCCCCCTTTGTCAGCTGAAAGGAGAGGAAATCTTCTCCAAAATATATCTGAACTCCCCCCCTGTAGGTGTAGGAGTGTTTCATTGTTGTACTCCCCCATTCAACTGCATGAAAGTACCATCTTCATTTGACTATTGGTTGTAATATGTGTGAGTGAATCTGATTGTAAAACTTGTACAATCTTCTGGTTGTGGATGACCATTCCCAGGGATCAATCCATGAATAATTTATCTCCAATCTAGCAGGTTGGTCCTGTTTGTAGCATTTATCTGAGGAATGATTCTTCTTGCCACAATGGTGACAAGGATGGAGATCAAAGCACTGATCTTCCAGATGACCGGTTCTTTGACAATGAGAACATGTCAGTTTTTCTGCAACTTGAGTTTGTGTGCATTTCCGTTTGTCTACAACTTCAGTTTATGTGTATTGACGTCGGTCTACAAGTTGCTGAGAACTTGCTGAGGTGATTTGTGCAAGTAATCTAGCACTCACAAACTGAATGGGCTTTGAATAATCAGGGATATGTAAGTTGTCATCATCTTTGACATATCCTAAGCCACGTCAACTTCAATTACTTTGAATTTCTTCCCATGTTTTGATGATGGGTTTGGAAGAAATTTTCATTGGAACAACTTCAACACTTGAAGCTAGTTGGATGAATGAGTTTGAATGATCAGTTGTATCTAGAAAAGACTTGGAAACAACACGTTTCTCTTGCAACTCAATTCTCTGCAGTTGATATTCTAGTTGAAGGAACTCAATCGTTTCATGTGCATGTTGAAGATGCACTTGAATGTCAGGAAGAGTGGTTTTGTTGATGTGCATCATGTCGTTGGCTAATGATAACATTAAATTGTGAATAATTTGGTATAGTTGAATGTGTGTCACCATGTTGTCTTGCTTACTTTGAAGTCAGGCTCGCTTGTTGTAGAAGTCGTGCTTGAAAATTGCGCACTTGAGTTTATCACTGAAATGACAGGCTCACTTGTACTGTTTTCTGATTGATGATGCTTTAAACACTTGCTTGAATTGTTGACTTGATGCTCGCTTGACGACGATCACTTTTCTTGAACTGTTGTACTTGATGTGGTTACTTCACACGCTCGCTTGATCATAGATTGTTTGAATGACACACTCGCTTTAAACATTGGCTTTATTTGATGCTCACTTGAACTTGCTTGATTGATTACTGACACTTGTGATTTCTTGAATGTACACACTGAATGTGATGATTTGTACAAAAAGGAAAGGGTGTCGAACATTGTCGAAAATGCACCCAAGATACAAATGACAAGTTCAATATTGATGACTTCGTTGAAGACTTACTTGACTTAATGTATTCACCTTAACAAGTCAAATTAAGGTGTCGGTTAAAACCAAGAATGCACCCATACAATTTAGTTAAAAAATGTTTATTTGCAAGTGATACAAAAAGTGTTGATAATGTTGATGTCGTCTTGGATTGAAATGCTTGATTTTGTAATGTCCTTAACTTGATGGTGTGAATTAGCTGTTGTGAAATGTTGTTGTAGAATATTACTTTTATCAAGTCGATGATGTGACGCTTTGTGCTTGTGTACTTATGTTCATGTTGTTGTTTTAAGCATAATGCAAAGAGATAATTTGAACACAAGTCATGCATTCATTACACACCATATACTTAAGATCCCCTTATTCAATTTCGGGCATATCTAGGACACAAGCACCACAAAAGTTATGTCTTTATTAAATATTGAAGTACATTACTCTTCACCTTCATAACATCATGAATGAAATTTCTCAAACAATGAGAATTCTACGCTCCCATAGCCCCTTGAAGCAACTTGTCTTTAAAAATAAAAGTACACACTGCTAAAATTTTTCCTTCAAAATACAATAAGGAGCTTCCCTTTTAAAAATATTCACTTACCACCCCAAAAATAAAAAATATGCCCAAAATTCCATTTCACAAAATCACATATGACTCCAGCACAAAAAATTAGAAATACTCCTTATCACTCCAAATAAAAAATATGCATTTTGTGACATTTCTATACGCATCATCCGCGCGCCATTACTATCTACCTTAGAGCTATGTCTGCAACCGAAATGTGAAATATCAAAATCCCCAAACACTCAGGGCTTATAGTGGGGGCAGGTCTTATCCCAATAGCAGATCCCAGCCATAGGAGGACCAGCAACACAATCAATCTCCCGATTCTACATTAGAGTTGAGTGCATGAGTGATGGTGGGCTAACACTATGGTGTGCACATCTCTTGATCCATTACAACAGTTATAAAGGCGGGTTGCTCACAAGTAGGAGGAGCAAAGGAATCTTTTTCTGATCTATTAAAAGCTATTGCTCTTTTAACATTGGTATTACTAGATATCTTCACAATCGGTTGAGAAACACGAGAGGCCTCTAGAGAAGCAAAGCCTGGCATTCCAGGATACAAAATAGGAGGGGAAGTAATGGGTACAGCAGAAACTCCTGCAAATCGTAGATATTTCTTATTGATAGGGCTCTTTATATTAGATTTTAGTATGGATTTAACAATTGGTGTTTTGACAGAAGAAGGCACATCAAAAGTTGTTTTCAAAGCAACAGAACGACGAGTAACCCTTGGTGTTACAAGGGAGAAATGACCCTTTGATATAGGCGAGTTTGGATTCTAGGATTTGACATTGTTTTTCAAGGTGTGCCTACATCAATAGTACCATCAGCAATAGGGTCTGGGTTAGGCACCTTGGACCTAGAATAGATTTGAGGAGCAGCACATTGCCCATCGTGATGAGCTGAATACTCCAATTGAAACCATTCAAAGAGATAATCAACATGGAGTGGGTAGCTCCTAAGAGTGTGGATTAGGTGAGATCTTTCATGGGTCTGGCAAGCTATTATTAGAGGTTCATCAGGAACTTCTCACAGATTTCTTATCTTGTCACATCATTGCAAAGGAAAGGTAAGAAGTTTGAATGGATAGAGGAGTGTGAGGCTAGCTTTGAGAAGATAAGAAGTTGTTGACACATGCACTAGTGCTATAGATTGCAGATCTAGACAAAGAGTTTGCAGTATGCATAGATGCTTGTAAGAAAGGACTTGGTGGAGTCCTTATCTAGAATGGATAGGTGGTATGATATGAGTCATGGAAATTGAATAAGCATGAATAGAATTACCACATGAATGATCTTGAGTTGGCAGCGATTATAAATGCGTTGAAGATGTGGAGACACTATCTTCTTGGCAGGAGGTTTGTACTAATGAGTGATCATATTGGGTTGAGGTATTTGTTTGATCAACCGAATCTAAATACCAGGCAGGCTAGATGGTTGGCCATGATCAATGAGTTTGATTTAGAGATCAAGTACATCAAAGGTAAAGAGAACAGGGTGTCAGATGTTCTCAACATCCAAATACAAGTAAATCACTTAGCAGCTATGAGCTCCTATGGGGCAGATCTATAGGATATGATCTTGGAGGAAGGTCAGTAGGATGTCAGGTATATGGATATTGTGCACAGGTTGCAGCAGGGTATTGGTACAAGTACAGGTGATATTACAGGTACATGTGCAAGTACAGGTACATGTAGTGGTATAGGTACATGTAGTGGTGAAGGTACAGGTGGTAGTACAGGTACTAGTGAAAGTGCACAGGGTATGGATTATTGTCTTACAATGGATGGATTGGTCAGATTTAGAGATAGGATATATGTTTTGAATAGTATTGAGCTCAAGAAGGTGATCTTGAGGGAGTTTCATGGGAAACCTTATTCGGGTCACCCAGGTTATCAGAAGACATTGACTATAGTGAAGAGATATTATTATTGGCCGAATCTGAAGAAGGATGTAGCAGAGTTTGTGGCTAGGTATTTTGATTGTTAGTGAGTGAAGGCAAAGTGAAAACATACAGGTGGACTGCTATAGCCGATTGTGATTCCAGAGTGGAAATGGGAGGTCATTTCCATGGACTTCATTGCAGGGTTTCCGAAGACAATTAAACAGCATGATTCCATCAAGGTTGTTGTGGATAGGTTGACGAAGGTTGCACATTTCATTCCAATGAAGTCTACATTCTCAGCTAGTGATGTGGCATAGGTATTCATCAGAGATTTTGTTAGATTGAATGGTGCCCCAAAGAATATTGTGTCAAACATGGATGCAAACTTCACATCCAAGTTTTGGAAGGATTTATTTGGAGGTTTGGGCACAGAGTTGACCTTCAGCATAGCTTATCATCCGCAAACAGATGGACAGACAAAGAGGGTCAACATGATATTGGAGGACATGTTGAGGATGTATGTGATGCATCAGTAGTGGAAGTGGGAAGAGTATCTCCCCTTGGTAGAGTTCGCATACAACAACAGTTAACGAGATTCATTGAGGATTAGTACATTTGAGGAAATGTATGGGCAGAGTTGCAATACTCCCATCAATTGGAGTGATCCAGTTAACAGGGTGTTGATTGGACCAGAGATGTTGGCATACATGGAACAAGAAATGCAAGTTATAAAGAAAAATCTAAAGGAAGCACAAGATAGGTAGAAAAACTATGTAGATCGAAATAGGTTGTTCAAGGAGTTCCATGGTGGGGAATGGATGTACTTTCACATCAAACCAAAGAAGATACCCTTACGGATTGGATCATGTGCGAAGTTGGAACCACGATTTTGTGGATCCTTCGGTATCATTGAGAGGATTGAGCTAGTAGCCTATCGACTTTCACTACCTCTGAAAATGAAAGTCCATGATGTTTTCCATGTATCATTTCTTAAGAAGTATGTTAAGTATTTTTATCATGTGGTTGACTGTTCTATATTGCAAGTGGAACCAGATGGAGAATTCCAAGCGGAGCCTTAGTGTATATTGCAGAAAAAGGTGCTCATTCTCCAGAATTGAACAATTGAGCAAGTTAAAGTGTAGTGGAAGCACTTTAAGCCTGATGAAGCTACATGGGAGATGGTGGATCAGATGTGGGCTATGTATCCTTCCTTTTTTTCGATTCAGACAAAGCAGTTTTGGTATGGTGTTTTGGGTATATTTCTTGGTATATGTTTTAGTGATGTTTCTATATGTACATATGTATATGGATGTAAATAGCTTTGTGAGCTAAGTTATAAATCTCCAATAAATGATATAGGTGTCATGTTATTATGTTGTTATGTTGGTTTTCTTTCAGTAGGGTGATCATTGTAAATATTGCATCGATCTATGTTATAAAGCTCCATGGGCAGTATGTTTTCTTTTTAGTGATTTTACTGAGGTCTTGGTGCACTCTTGGTGTGGTCTTACACAGAGGATGGTATTGATGGTGTTACTCTGAAAATTTCTAAAACTATACAAACATGAATCCTAATGCAGTCACTGTTTTATCATCTCCTACTTGTTATTTCATTCAAAAAATTATTTAATTATAAAAAATGATGGAAAACACTACTACAGACTACACTGACATATACCTCATAAACTGAAACAATAGATGAGACAAACATATAAGGGGCACTATTATTTTTGGACAACATGTCCCCAGAAAAACCCAATGTGGGAAAACTAGTACAACAGATAGAGGGTTTGTATTATTAAGCAAGCAGAATCTGAGTACAATAGGTTGCCTCTCACACCGGCTAACCTTTCAGAGAAATCATGGCTGCAAGAAATACATATGAGGGTTTACCTCGTTCTCCAAGTCACAATTGATCCACTGAGTGCCTAACTCTAGCAAATACTGCAAAATACCAGCACAGTCACTCCTTGGGCAAGCATCTTGCCTCTAGGAGACTACGTCACCCCTTTTGTTGGATTGATTTGTTGGAGGAAGACTATTTTTCATCCCTCCTGACTCAAAACCTCACTTCTCCATCAAAATCTCAGACTTCTGACGAATACTCTACACTGCCACCACAAGAGACCCTCCTGGCTTGCGTCAGGAGTGTGTAAGCCCCTTCCTGGGCTGAATAGGCCTCTAGGCTTCCTCTTTGATGCTGTTGTTGCCTCTCTGCCACGTACTCTTTGGCTTGGAACTCCTTCCCGATCCAAATATCTACTTATGCCCCTCTCACTGCAACTCAAATCATTGGTTCGATTTTCTCAGCAAACCATGGCCCAGAAAAATCAAATTGATTTGATCATGTGGTGTATCTCCAACTAACCCTCAAGCATCCTCTTATACTTCTCAATTGATGAATCAACATCCAATATTAAGTCCCTAATGAATGGATAATATTAAAACAAACTTGATCCTCGTCTCTTAGAAGCTTGTCACCCATATTTTTATTAATACCCATTAATATTTTTATTTTCATAAGTTTAGACTTAGGAACCTCATTAAAAATATTAATTATTTCAATAAATCATAATCCGGGTGGAATTTATCCAAACGATTATGGGTCTTGGATATATTATGTATTCTAGCCCCTCCACAAAATTTCAAAGCTATAGAACATCTGATGCTACCCAAAAATCAACACTCCCTCTTAGTGAGGAATGTGCTCTAGCACTACTTCCCAATAGAAGCATCACACTGATCCATGGCATTGGTCCTATTTGTTGTTGATGCTTAGCCTAATGCCCTTCATCCACGACATTGTTGTATCCTATATTGCTGCCTGTGAAACTTCCATTTTCACTGCTACATCTGTAATACAACTCCCTCTCAATATGTTGCATAATGCTACCCATAGCACTGCCACTGCTAACTGTTGCACTGCAACTCAATTGTTGAGAAGTAAGCAATTGAAAAATTCACCCAAAGCTGACATATCGGTCAATCTAGATACCTCGTGATGTTGAAGCTACCTCTGCTGCTAATCTGTCTTGACCCTCTGATGCTACTACCTTGTTGTTGTATCTGCTATATGCCTCTTGCACTGCTCAACACTCTACTGCGTTGCTTCAGACCTTGGTACTATAGTTGTCGCTCCATCATCCCTCACCCCAACTGACTCCCATCAATCTGCCACTGTCATTAAGGGATCACGTAGTCGTATGTGATCCCAGAGTTTGGGCACCTCAAGGATCTTGCCCCTTTGTAGTCCTCCTGACTATAACTCTATTTCATCCCACCTCTTCTTAAGAGGTGCATGAGCACTCATGGCACAATCATCATCATTGTCCTCCTTGTTAGATTTCGCTGGAGTAGCCTTTGAGTCAGACTTCACTAAGTGGCGAAAGTTCCCATTTCCCCACATTTGAAGCATATGACTTTGGTTATGTATTTCTTTTTCCTCTTCTATCGCTACTTCCTACCTTGGTTAACCACTTGATCTCTTCATGTCGAAGAGTTGCCCACATCTCCTCCCAACTAGGGAGAGAAGCCCTACCCAAGATGCTCTAGAAAAAGGTCTCCCAATCTTTAGTGACTACATTTAGGGCAGTCTTGACCATGAACTCGGGATTTGGTGGAGACCCCACAGAAGTCAGCGGGTCTTGAATCCCTTACAACCTGAGAAGGAAGTGATCGGTTTCTTCTCCCTTATGCATCTTCTGTTGGACGGAAGTTCCATCATAAAAGGTGGTCAAGGCCTCCCACATCTCCCTTGTTGTTTCCTTTTCAGCAATATGTGGAACCAAATGATTCTTCACCCCGTCCAAGATCATGCACTTCGCCTTTTCTTGAAGCTCCTTGTATTTCTTGAGAGGATCAACATCGACCGGTATAGCTACCACATTCAAGGCATAATCCTTAATGTGATTCTTGTCCAAGACTGCTAGGATCCTTGCCTTTGAGATGACAAAGTTGGATGTTCCATCCAATCTGTCATGATCCCTCAATCCATTAACTGCCATCTCTGCTCAAACAAATATAGAACATGTTCTCTTCTCGCTCTCTCGTTTCTGCCCCAGCAAGACTCTGATCTCGATTTCTTTGCTGCTAGAAATCATCTAAGGAACAAGTTCCTTCTAGACTCCCTCTAAGTCCTTATTTCCTTCACAAAAATCCTCCTGCCAAATAATGTTGAATCACCCCTTCTCCAATCCTCCTTTGTTGTTTCTCAACAACCTGGACCTAGACTTATTTGGCAAGAAATTCGTTAAGGAAGTGACTCCCTCTACCTTGGCTTCATCTCCACAGGTAATGTTCTGCAACAACAACAACAGCATCCCACTAGCAGCACATATCGAATCTGCACTACTCCTACCATGACAACTGACTGACCTGAGCCCCTTAGGCTCTACACTGGCCTAGAGAGCTGACACAGTCACTGTGTGAGCTCCTCTCGTCTACTTCGTCTCCTCCTCTTGGATTAGAAAGCTTACGCAGGCACTTTGTGAGCCTCTGTGTCACCTTTTCTACACTGTGTCACCCTTCCTTTGCGTTCTCTAGCTTTGGAACAACGTTGCCACTCAGGACAGCTACCTCTCTACAACAGATTTGCTAGATCTCCTGCCTGATGGCTTCAATATCCTATGATCCATAATGCTCTGATACCATGTGAAAAATTCTGAAACTATACAAACAAAAATCCTACTGCAGTCACTGATTTATCATCTCCTACTTGTTATTTCATTCAACAAGGTATTTAATTATAAACAATGATGAAAAACACTATTGTAGACTACACTGACTTACAGATCATAAACTGAAACAATAGATGAGACAAAAACACAAGGGACGTCATTATTTTTGGACAACACGTCCCCGAAAAAACCCAATGCAGGAAAATTGGTGCATCAGATAGAGGGTTTTTATTATAAAGTATGTAGAATATGAGTACAACAGGTTGCCTCTCACACCGACTAACCTTTCAGAGAAATCACTACAACAAGAAATACATACAAGGGTTTACCTCATTCTCCAAGTCACAACTGATCCACTGAGTGCCTGACTCCTGAAAATACTGTGAAATCCCAGCGCAGTCACTACTTGGACCAGCATCTTGCCTCTAGGAGACCTCGTCACCCCTTCTGCTGGATCGATTTGCTGGAGGAATAATGTTGTTCAGCACTGTGGGCTCGGAACCTCGCTTCTCTGGTAAAATCTCAGACTTATAACGAATATTGTACACTGCCACTGCAAGAGACCCTCCTGGCCTATGTCAGCATTGTGTGAGCCCCTTCCTGGGTTGCGTAGGCCTCTACGCTGCCTCTCTGATGTTATTGCTTCCTTTCTACCATGTACTCCTTGGCTTGGATCTCCTTTTCTATCCAAATCTCTATTTTTTCCCCTCTCGCTACAACTCAGATCACTAGTTCGATTTTCTCAACAAACCACGCCCCAGAAAAATCGAACTAATTTGATCACTTGGTGTATCTCCAACTGACCCTCAAGCTCCTCTTATAATTTTCTTGTTGATGAATCAACAGCCAAGATTAAGTCTCTAATCCATGGCTAAGATTAAAACAAACTTGATCCTCATCTCTTATAAGCTTCTCACCCATATTTTTATTAATACCCATTAGTATTTTTATTTTCCTAAGTTTAGACTTAGGAACCTCATTAAAAATATTAATTATTTTAATAACTCACAATCCAAGTGGAATTTCTCCAAACGATTTCTAGGTCTTGGATATCTTATGTATTCTAGCTTCTCTACAAAATTTCGAAGATAGAGCACATCCGATGCTACCAAAAATAAACAATTCCCCGAGGGGGAGGGTTTTGTAACAACCCTAATGAAAATTCCATGTAATAAAAGTTAATAAAGGAAAAAACAATAACCACAGTTGATGGGAAACTTATTCCAAGATGAATCTTGAGCAAGACATCCTAGGGGATGTTCATTTGGTTGTTTATGACCAAGAATTGGCAAAGGCAATGGCTAAGGCTTTTGAAAGGAAAAATGGCATTTTTGGAACATATATTTATGAAAATAATGGAAATTAGGAGAAAAGCGAGGTGAAAGGTCATAGGTTTCATGTGAGGAGGAAGATGAAGGAAAATAATGGAAAATGAAGAAAATAGAGGCTTCATTCATAAAAAAGGATTCTAAGGATCAGTGGGTAACCTTTCTTGTCATTTGATTTTTGGAGATCTCTAATTATTCTCTCTCTCTCTCTCTTGGATACTTAGATTTTTCTTTAAGCAACTTTGGCATTGGATGAAGAAAGGCAAAGAAGGCAAGAGGGAGCAAAGATCAAGAAGGGAAAGGAAGGATCAAGCAGTTACAGCAAGACTCTTTGTAGGTATCGATTTTCATGTGTATTTTCCTTGCTAGATTAGGCATGCACAGTATTGCATGTGGTTCTTTTGCTATTTTTGCATAGGTTTTTCCAAGTGTAATAGTGTTTTCAGCCTAGCCTTTCTATTTTGAGATAGTTATGGTGTGATGGTGTTCTTATGTTTTGGTTGAGCTGGATTGCTAGATGGATTCAAAACTAAGTGGGGTGGATCTTCGAATGATAGAGATCATGGCCTAGTGGTCCCCGAACCGGACTGTGGATCACAGTAAAGCCACTAGCCTAGTGACCCTTGAGCCAGATTGTGGATTGTAGTAAAGCTAGGATTGTGTTGCCTCGGTGGGCCTAGGAATCCTTGTTGGTGAATGCCAGGATATATGGTAAAGCCAAGAGGTGGTTTGCTCTTCATTGGGCCTAGTAATCCCAGGTTTGGGATATGTCGTAAATCCTAGAGATTGGGTCTCGGTTTAGGGCCTAGTGATCTAGGTTTGGATTGTCGTAAAGCCTGAGAGACTAGGAGACAAGAAAATTCCTCACAATGTAGGTGGAGAAATTTGGTGGCATCCATGCTTGTTTGTCTTAGTGGTCGGATGGAGATCACGGTAAAGCCTGGTTTCTATTGATGAGGATGACATAGTTTAGGCTCGGTATGCCCTGGTTGAGTTCTTTTGGTTTGAGTCCCACATTCATGCTTGGAATATGGCACGAGTGAATGGCCAAAGAGTGATTTGGCTAAGCCATTCTATGGTTGGGTGGAACATGGAAGTCCCATACCAGGTTTGGATTTTGCATCATTAATGAAAGGTTATTTCTCCTTGTATTTCTATGTGCATTTTGATGGATTACATGTGGTCTATATGGTTGTACTTTCATGAGTATTTATATTGTTATTATGTTGGTTATATGTGTGTTATGACATCAACTATGTATGGATCTTAGCATGTTTTTACTTATAAATGAATGGATAATTTATCTATGGCCTAATAGATGATAATGCAATAATGACATGAGGGAACAATGGTTCATAGTGATTCTCAGATAAGTATGAGATTCCTACACTTAATTCTATTGTTTAAACCTGTTGGTTACATGTTGATGATATGTTTCATGAAATGCCTGGACTGGCTAGTAGGGGTCTGATTAAGGTCTTGTTCAACTTATTTCTTTTTCATCATTGTTCCCTTGTTCTTTTACTGTTCTTGAGTTATCATTCCATTTTTGGCAGTGACCTGGGCTCTAGCCCTAAAAAAGTGGCTCAAGTCTTGGGGTTGTTGGCATAGCACTGACAAATTTAGTCTCTGGTCACTCAGGCAAGCCTATGAGAGCAACTTTGGGTTTCTAGACACTCTTTTGCCTATAGCATGGGAGTGACTGAGGCCTAATATGTCGAGAACATCAGTGGGACCCTGGGACAGGATGTCTGAGTGGATGACATGTCTCCTAAGGGTTCTATTGTTGATGTGGATAGGTTGGTTGATGTGTTTAGTCGATTCCACTTCCTTAAGGTCACATAGGAAGTTTAATCCAATCATAGTAGCCTCTCATCGCATGTTTACCCAGCTGGCATGGTTACTTGGGTAGATATGGGAGGAGGGTGTTACAAGTGTTTCCTGTGGTAGTGGGGTGTTGTCTGTCGAACAATGGGGTGTTTCCTGCAGTGATCAACCAGTAACTAAAGATCCACTCATAATTAACTCATGCATGTTAGATCATAGAAAGATCCAGTTGAGATTGCAGTTCAGGGACAGTGTAATATCAGTTGTAAAATCATCTAAATTAAATTGATGGTGCATGAAATCAGAGGAAGGCCTATGAAGATTGCGCAGTTCATAATTGAGAATTTTCTCCATTAAATAGGAACTAATTCCTTGAGGAACAGTGCAAGCAATTAAGAGCTTGAAGGCTTGGAAATTTGGCTAAGTATTGACAAAGTCAGTCAGTCAGCCATAAGATAGAAAACACTTTTGCAAGTTAAGCTCAAGGTTGAGAAGATCATATTGTATTCATCCAGAATCTTTGACTAATGCAATATACATATAGCAGGTGTTTTTAGATGTGGCTTTCCCCAGGAAATCATTGTGTTATGTGTGATTGAATTCTTTCTCTTATATGCTTCATGATTTCATCGATTGTTTATTGTTTCTACTGATGGGTAGAGTACATTCAAGTCAATTGTTTTAGCATATTAAAATTTGCAGTTTGAATCTACAATGAATTTCTACATAATGTTATATGGATGTGAGGTTTGGTGTTGCAGCACATCTAGAGAGTCATGGAGGAAGATTAAACATATCCAATGGAAGTTTATAACTTAAAATCTCAAGATTAAATGAAATACTCCCTACCCTATCCTCGTGATTGAGGAAAGCCTCTCCCCCATTGGAAGCATGACTATGATTAGGTATCTCATGTATAAGAAAAAGTTATACAACATGGATGCCAAGAGGTTTCCTAAATTTGCTTCTAACTCTAGCCAAAACCCCCAAATTCAACTCAAGCGAGGATGGCACGAATATTCGGTGGACCATTGGGGAGTGAAGGAGGAGATCATCGTATAGAATCCACATAATATTAAAAATCTTACTACTTCCAAATTTAAGGAGAAATTTTGGGGAAATAAAGAGTTAGAGGGAAATAAGAAACTAAGATATTATAAGGAGGTGATCAACCTTAATAGTGAAGTTGGGCTTTGGTCAATTCCTCAAATGTCATGGGATGAAAGAGTTTGTCATTTTTTTTTATCTTCAGAGGGTTGAAGATAAAAAGAACTTTCTCTTAGGTTTTCCTTCTTATATTCACATTCAATCTAATTTTCAGAATATTTGTCATACTACCAACCTTCTTCACCTTTTAACTGAGCAAAACTATAGTGATCTCATAACACTTCTCTCACTTATTTTTTAGCATAAAATTAAAATGTTAAAGAATTCCAACTAATTTATGACCTTCTTAAGTCCATGTAAACAATATAGGTCTTTTTAAGACATTAATCATTATCATCATCACAAAAATAAACACAAAAACAAAAAAGAAACTAAATGTTACCTTTAAACCCTCACAAAAAAAAAACCTACAAAATTGAAACTAATTAACAAACAAACAAATAAATAAATAAACAAACTTAAAACAAATAAATAAAATAAAATAACAAATAAATAATAAACAAACTTAAAACAAATTTAAAAAAAAATAAAATAAAATACATAGTTATAAAAATAAAAATAAAAACAAAAAGAGTAAATTTAAAAGTTAAATTATTTTGAAAAATTAATAATATAATAAAAAATCCTTATAAAAATAAAATTATAAAAATTATAAAATTAAAAACAATTATAAAAATTATAAAATAATAAACACAACTTAATTTAAAACATATATATAAACTCATTGCCTTGTAAAGTCATTGTAGGCAAAGTGGGGTGGGCAGGGGGCATCACCCCATATAGGACAGGTTGTGTACAAGATGGGCCGAGTATAAGGGGGAGGGTTCTGTAACAACCCCGATGAAAATTCCATGTAATAAAAGTTAATAAAGGAAAAAAAAATAACCATAGTTGATGGGACACTTATTCCAAGCTGAATGTTGGGAAAGACATCTTGGGGTTGTTCATTTGGTTGTTTATGTCTAAGGAAATGGCTACGGCTTTTGAAAGGAAAAATGGCATTTTTGGAACATTTATTTATGAAAATAATGGAAATTATGAGAAAAGGGAGGTGAAACGTCACAAGTTTCATGTGAGGACGAAAATGAAGGAAAATAATGGAAAATGAAGAAAATAGAGGCCTCATTCATAAAAAGGCTTATGAGGATCAATTGGTAACCTTTACTGTCAGTTGAGTTTTGGAGATATCTCATTATTCTCTCTCTCTCTCATGCACACTCTTGGATAATTAGATTTTTCATTGAGCAACTTTGGCATTAGAGCAGGAAAGGCAAAGAAGGCAAGAGGAAGCAAAGATCAAGCAGAGAAAGCGAGGATCAAGCAGCGACAACAAGATTATTTGTAGGTATCGATTTACATGTGTATTTTCCTTGCCATATTTGGCATGCATGGTATTGCATGTGGTTCTTTTGTTGTTGTGGCATGGGTTTTTCCACATGTAACATTGTTTTCATCCTAGCCTTGCCATTTTCGAATAGCCATGGTGTGATGGGGTTCTCATGTTTTGGTTGAGCTAGATTGTCGGATGGATTCAAAGTTGAGTGAGGTGGATCTTTGAATGTTAGATCACATGGCCTAGTGGTCCCTCAACTGGATTGTGGATCAAGGTAAAGCCACTGGCTTAGTGACACTTGAGCCAGACTATGGGTTGCAGTAAAGCCATGATTGTGTTGCCTCGGTGGGCCTAGAAATCCTTGTGGTGAATGGAAGGATATACAATAAAGCCAAGAGGTGGTTTGCTCTTCGTTGGGCCTAGTAATCCTGGGTTTGGGATATGTGGTAAATCCTAGAGAGTGGGTATCGATTTAGGCCCTAGTGATTCGGGTTTAGATTGTGGTAAGGCCTGAGAGACTAGGAGACAAGAAAATTCCTCACAATGTAGGTCGAGAAATCCAGTGGCATCCATGTTTTTTTTGCTACTGATCGGGTGGAGATCATGTGAAAGCCTATTATGATGTGCTCATTGTGTTATCCTAGTGATCCAGGATGGATTACGATAAAGCATAGTTTCTATTGATGATGGTGAGGTGGTTTAGCCTCGATATGCCCTGGTTGAGTTCTTTTGGTTTGAGTCTCACATTCATGCTTGGAATATGGCATGAGGGTGAATGGTTGAAGAGATATTTGGCTCAACCATTCTATGGTCGGGTGGAACATGGAAGTCCTTGATGCAAAATTAAGGCTGCCACACCCTAACCACTTTATCGAGACTCATTCACCCATAATGATCCTTTATTAAGCTTTGTATCCACACATATTTATCGGAAGCGTTTTATACATTTAAAACCCTAGGACCATACCTTTTATCGAGAATACATTAAAACACACGGAAATGGCTGAAAACCCCACTTAAATATTTATATGGACTTCAAATGTTATGTATATATGATTTCATATAACTCTCAGGTCTGCTCATCACCCCTTTTTCATAGACCTATCGCAATATCGTTATCACGACTATCGCAAACATATATATCGAAATATATGAATACACGGGAACATAAAGGAAACCCGACCAGAAGCCTTAAGGCCGGACTTCAAAACCATTAAACCTGCAACCATAATTGTCATCAGTTCCACATACTCCAAGCTATCTTTGCACTCCAATGAGCCCGAACTCTGATTACCGATACCTCCGATCGCCGAACACCGATATCGCCTATTGCATTCGCGATATCGATAAATCGCGTATCGGCGTTTGCTATTCCTCCATCCGTCGTCCCTTGATTTCTTTGTTTTGTGATATGTGATTGAGTCTCCACCATTGATCCCTTTCGTGATCCAATGGTCCTCGTTTAATCGGTTGTCGGTGATCGCAAGGTTGTAAGACCTGATCCCAACATCCCAACTTCCGCCGATGCAATATATATATAGTTCTACTATCCACTTTAATCTGGACCATTGATCTTACGGATCCAACGGTTACTGAACATTCTTGCCCTCTATGCCTTCTTATTTCGCTATGTTTTGATAGATTTCCTCGTTAACACGCATTCCTCTACTATACATGCACATTCTACATATATCTAACAGTCCTTCATTTATTCAATAGATCACCATCGATCCTTAAGTGATCTATGGTCGATCAATACTTATAAACAAAATTTAAATAATTAAGGCATAGCATGACTAGAAAACACATAAATACACAGTCCCTCTATCTTTCTCTCCTCTCTGTGTTCTCCAAAATCCCTCTGGATGCATATATTAACAGAGTCACTAATATAAAGAGAATTTATCATTTCATGATGAATAACACACTTCCACACTCAAAATCAACTCTCTGTATACAAGCATATAAACGCATAATTTCATATTGGAGGCTCTCTGCCCTCTCTAGCTTGATTATTCTAATTAGTGGCCTTCTTCTCCTACACTACCCGTAAGCTTAAATACTCTCAAATCCTTTCTCCCTCTTTGTCTCCCTTCAGAAAATACATGAAAATACATATATGTCTAAACTAACCATCTCCTCCATAATTGAAGGAATAGACTATACATTTAGAAATCAAATCCTATCCTAATCTGAACAAGCTAAACTACTTGGCTTGATCTCCACGCAGGGAGGATCAACTTGCCACCTATTCCCTCTTTTCCTTATTATTTGTAACAATATAACTACTTACATAATTCGAAATTAATACAAAACAAATAACCAATTCTTCCTCCAAACTTCCATTCGCCACAACATGTGACCACACCATCACATTGCTGGCTAGGACTAGATGCTCCTGCTTTAGACTCCCAAGGTTAAAAATAATCATGATCTCCTGATCATGTGCTTCTGATCTATGTCCTCTTGGATCCCATGCTTTGTTTGGTAGTTTTTCCTTGGTTGTTGTTGTTGTTTTTTGTTCTCCAGGTATCCATACTTTATGTTTCATTGCCCCACTAGATATGTTGTCACTGTCTGTTGCTGTCTTTTCCATGTATCTTACTGCTTTTTGCTCATCATCACAATTTATGTCAGGCTTCCACACTTTAATTTGTATTCTACCATTTCCTTCACCTGTATGATTCTTTCCAGCCAATCTTCCTTCCTTATTTTGTCCTCTATTTAGTTTATTGGAATGTTGTTGTATGAGTTTCCACAACTCATGAATTTATTTGTCCACTTCACTTCTTAGATGATGAATACTATCCTCTTGCAACTGAATGTGTTCTTGCATAAGAACATCATAATCCTTGTGCCAATATTTTTCCATATACATTTCTGAAATGTACAAATACCTTCTCCATTGACCCCTGAAATAATTCCAGTTCCTTCCTCTGGTTTCTCATTCAGGGCTTCATTATTTCTTACTTCAATTCCCAGTATACCTGCAACTCCACAATTTTTCTTAAAACTAAGAATTCTTCCTGCTTGCTTAGGTACTTGGAATACCTCTTCTTCTAGTAACTTAATTTCTGCACACTTAAGGATCATGGTATCATATTTGTCTGCTTCTGAAATGTCATCTTTAGCCTCTTCTTCATCAATAACTCTTTGTGGTACAATAGTAATCTTGTTACTATCATCTCTTGAACTCATCTCTAGTTCAAAAATTCCATATTGCAGATTCAACATCATTCCATCTTTCTGAGACTTTCTGATCTCACCCTTCCTTACTTCAACCTAATCTTCTTAATCAATTCCTTGTTTAACATTCACTTCACATTGCCTTGTTCCTGCATATAAATATTCACCAGAATCAATCAATTCATTAAACACAAAGGCTTTACCATGTTTCCTCATTATGCCAACATTTCTGACATCTTCTTTCCCATATTTGTCTTCCATGAAAACTTCTTCATTCTCATTCAGCTCTGGTCATATAGTCTGATCACTTATTCTTTGGTTTTCTTTCCTTTTCTTCAAAAGACTTGACTCATGCCACAAATCTGCCATCTCATTTGGAATTTCTCCCAAAATCTCTACACAATCTTTACTAACTTCATTGTTTGCAACATCTGTCTTTAGTCCTTCTTTACTCTAGCTTTCTTCAAGGTCAATAATCTTCAATAAATGTTTAACATCTACAAAGTCTTTTATATCAACCTCAAGTAGTTGTTCTCCTTTGGCTTCAGCCTTCAATAGTTGTCTAATATCTGCATAATTCACTACAGTTATGTTTAACATCTACTTTTTCCCCTGCATCACAAGATTATGTGAATTTCCTTCTTCTAACTTTTGAAAAATCATATCTTTGCTTTTCCCTTCACTTATGACAACATTAAACAGTTGCCTTACTTCAATGTATCCTGCATTTACACACAAAATATTAGTTTCAAAGCTATGAGACACCAAGGTCTCCTCAAATAATTTCACCATGAGCTCTTCCAGTTGACTCCCACTTCCTGAATACACCATAAGATTCTCCATTTGCTTTGTATTAGCTTCATCAGTTTTCCTGAGAAAACTCTTTGTTCCATATTCATATTAATGGATCTCTTCCTTTCCAAAAACTTCTTTGATCTCGATAATTCCTTTGCCATCCTCCTTTTGACTTATCCTTTGGATGTCATCTAATTGGACATCTTCCTTCACTTGACCGTAACTTTTCTCCTTATTCTTCATATGACTGTGAGTAGTCTTCTCTTCACCTGTTAATATAACAGTTTCCAATAACTATTTGTCTTTCCTCAAGTCTACATGACCTACAAACATACACAATCATAAATTTTAAAAACACAATACCTTCCATCCTCTTTTGATGCTTCAAGCACCAATCCTCCATCATAGATCTTCTAGATTTTAGCAGATCCTCTTTGTTGTGATTCCATTTCTTTGAGTCTCTCCTTCTCTAACAAATCAACATGAATTTGTTCAAGTTCCCTGAAATCGTTTATCAGCTTGCCATTCCACCTTTGTTGCAATAGCTTCCACTTGACCCTTTTCTTTGTTCTCCATTTGTATCTTCGATCTTCATTTGTCTTTCTTTGTACTGCCAGACTAATCTCTTGTTCTTCATTCTGCTGCCAGTTGCTATACTTCTGCAATCTAATGCCTTCCTCAAATTCATTCTCATATTGTTGAGCATCTCTTTTAAGTTGCTGATTCCTTCCATCTTTATCTTGTTGAATTAATACTTATGTTTCCTTCATGTCTCTGAGGACATAACTTCCTTGTTGTTTCTTATATTTCATTTTACCTTCAAATAATCTCTGCTCATTTTCTCTAATTTCAACATCATATTTATTAATGTTGTCTTCCATACCTGTAGTCACATCATTAACTAAAGAGTCTAAACATTTACTTAACTCTATAAATGTTAAAGACATTTCATCCTTATCATGCATAGTAACCATATTCTTTTCTTTATCAAGTTCTGAAAGCTTCATTCCTCCTTCAGGTTCCTTGAGCAATCTTTCCAAGAATTCTATTTCCATGTGAAATCTCTCCAACAGTTCATCACAGCTTCGATCCTCAGCTTCACTCTTTTCCTAGAAATCCTCCTAAGTTATCACGTTTTTTTCACTATCATATTGAAAATTTCTTTCATCAATTTCATTAGACAAATTCATTTGCTTACCTTCTTGGAATACCACTATGGCATTTTCATTAGACTTCTGGTCCATATCAACTTCATCTGATTGTCTTACACCAAACAGAATTTCATCTATGAACTCTTTCTCCTGCACTCAATCGGCACCTTCTTCCTCTAAAAGGCACTCTCCATCATACTTCACCTTAAGAGCTTCATTCTTGTTTGTGACAGTTTCACCAAACTGTCCATCATCCTCTGCATATCCTGCAAACATACACAAACTATGAGAACTAAAATCACAAGTCTTCATTGCCTCTTCTACTTCCCTTGTCAACATATCTTCGAATTGTTCTGAACTATGCCAATAGTCCATGAGATCTTCAACTGATCTCTCATTATCCTCTTCACCCAACATTTCACCTTGTTCTGGTCTACAAATGGAAACTTCCATTTCTGTCTCTACTTCTCTGAGGTTTTTCATCAACCATTTTACCTATTCTTGTTGCAACCTTCTCTGCAACTTAGGCCACTTCATTGGCTTTCTCTTCAAGACCCAACCTTGTCTTTGGTTCTCCTCTAGCAACATTACTAATACATCGAGTTCTTCTCTTATCTCAGCCATTTCCTTGTCAAGCTCTGATTGACTCATCTATTTCCTATGGATTATTTGAGCACTCTTCTCATTCATCTTGTAGCCTTCTTCCGCACCTTCCATATGACTTTCCATAGCCATCTTCTCTTCTATGTGAGCTCTACACCTGCAACCAATCAAATTCCTTCTAAGTTGATCTTCTCACCAAGCTTATCCTCTACCTGGTCTCCAAGTCCTTTTTCCTTAGAACTTGTACTGAGCACTCTTGCTCTCTCTCTCTCTCTCTAGTTGCTACACTCACTACTCGTAAGGACTCCTCTGTCCCTCTCTATTCCAAGCCTCAGCTGGAAAGGTTCTACTACAATCACTAAGAGCTTCCCAAAAGTTCTTCTACAGTCTCGTTGCCATAATCTGGTGCCAAACTTGCATTCATTCAACTACTGCTACTTTCATACCTTTTGTATCATAAATCATCCTTCTCGCAGGAAATTTTCTTCCTTTCCCCTACTTTGATACCAAAATGATGCAACCTTAAGGCTGCCACACTCTAACCGCTTTATCGAGACTCATTCACCCTTAATGGTCCTTTATTAGGCTTTGTATCCACACATATTTATCGGAAGCGTTTTATACATTTAAAACCCTGGGACCATACCTTTTATCAAGAATACATTAAAACACACGGAAATGCCTAAAAACCCTGCTTGAATCTTTATCCGGACTTCAAATGTTATATATATGATTTCATATAACTCTAGGGTCCGCTCATCACCCCTTTTTCATAGACCTATGGCAATATCATTATCACGACTATCGCAAACATATATATCGAAATATATGAATACATGGGAACATAAAGGAAACTCGACAGGAAGCCTTAAGGCCAGAATTCAAAACCATTAAACCTGCAACCATAAATGTCATCGGGTCCGCATACTCCAAGCTATCTCTGCACTCCGATGAGCCTGAACTCCGATTACCGATACCTCTGATCACCGATTGGTGATATCGCTTATCGCATTCACGATATCTCTAAATCGCATATCGGCGTTCGTTGTTCCTCCATCCATCTTCCATTGATTTCTTTGTTTTTCGATATGCAACTAAGTCTCCACCGTTGATCCCTTTCGTAATCCAATAGTCCTCGTTTAATCAGCTGTTGATGATCACAAAGTTGTAAGCCCTGATCTCGACATCCCAACTTTTGTCGATGCGATATATATAGTTCTACTATCCACTTTAATCTGGACCGTTGATCTTACGGATCCAATGGTTACTAAACGTTCTTTCCCTTTATGCCTTCTTAACTTGATTTTGCTCTATTTTGATAGATTTCCCTGTTAACATGCATTCCTCTACTATACACACACATTCTACATATATTTAATAGTCCTTCATTTATTCAATAGATCACCATCTATCCTTAAGTGATCGATGGTCGATCAATACTTATAAATGGAATTTAAATAATTAAGGCACAGCCTGACTAGAAAATGCTTAAATACACAGTCCCTCTGTCTTTCTCTCCTCTCTTTGTTCTCCCAACTCCGCCTGGATGCATATATTAACAGAGTCACTAATAAAAAGAGATTTTATCATTTCATGATGAATAACACACTTCCACACTCATAATCAACTCTCTGTATACAAGCACATAAACGCATAATTTCATATTGGAGGCTCTCTAGCCTAATTATTCTAGTTAGTGGCCTTCTTCTCCTATGCTACTCGTAGGCTTACAATACTCTCGAATCCTTCCTCCCTCTTTGTCTCCCTTCAGAAAAGACAGGAAAATACATATATGTCTAAACTAACCATCTCCTCCACAATTGAAGGAATAGACTATACATTTAGAAATCAAATCCTATCCTAATCTAAACAAGCTAAACTACTTGGCTTGATCTCCACGTAGGGAGGATCAATTTGCCACCTATTGCCTCTTTTCCTTAGTATTTGTAACACTATAACTACTTACATAATTCGAAATTAATACAAATCAAATAACCAATTCTTCCTCCAAACTTCCATTAGCCACAACATGTGAACACACAATCACATTGCTCGTTGGGCCTAGATGCTCTTGCATCAGTCCCATCCCGGGTTTGGATTTTGCATCATTAATGAAAGGTTATTTCTCCTTGTATTTCTATGTGCATTTTGATGGATTACATATGGTCTATTTGGTTGTACTTTCATGAGTATTTATGTTTTTATTATGTTGGTTATATGTGTGTTTATTGATAGCAGATATGCATGGCTCTCAGCATGTTTTTACTTGTAAATGAATGGATAATGTATCTATGGCCTAATAGATGATAATAAAAACAATTACATGAAGGAACAATGGTTGAGCAATGGTTCATATTGATTCTCAAATAAGTATGATATCCCTACACTTAATTTTATTTTTTACACCTGTAGGTTACATGTTGATGATATGTTTGACGAAATGCTTGGCATGGCTAGTAGGGGTCTGATTAAGGTCTTGTTCAACTTATTTTTTTTGCATCATTGTTCCCTTGTTCTTTTACTGTTCCTGAGTTATTATTCCATTTTGGGCAGTGACCTGGGCTTTGGGCCTGAAAAAGTGGCTCAAATCTTAGGGTCATTGGCATAGCACTGACAAATTTAGTCTTTGTTCACTGGCAGGCAAGCTTGTGAGAGCGATTGGGTTTTTGGATTCTCTCTTGCTTATAGCATGGGAGCGACTGAGGCCTAAGATGTCTAGAACATCAGTGGGAACTAGGAACAGGATGTCTAAGTGGTTGACATGTTTCCTAAGGGTTTTGTTGTTGATGTGGATAGGTTGGTTGATGTGTTCTGTCAATTCCACTTCCTTAAGTTCACATATGAGGTTGAATACAATCATAGTAGCCTCTCATCGCATGTTTACCCAGTCAGCATGGTTACTTGGGTAGATGTGGGAAGATGGTGTTACAGGTGTTTCCTACAGTAGTGGGGTGTTGCTTATCAAATAATGGAGCATTGACTACAGTGATCAACCAATGAAATCAAGATTCATTCATAATTAACTCATGCATGTTAGATTAGAGAAAGACCCAATTGAGATTGGAGTTCAGGGAAAGTGTAATATCAGTGGTAAAATCATCTAAATTAAATTGATGGTGCATGCAGTGAGAGAAAGGCCTATGAGGATTGTGTAATTCATAATTGAGAAATTTCTCCTTTAAATAGGAGTTAATTTCTCGAGGAACAGTGCAAGGAATTAGGATCTTGAAGGCTTGGAAATTTGGATTAGTATTGGCCAAAGTCAGTAAGTCAGGCAGAGGATAGAAAATACTAGTGCAGGTTGAGCTCAAGGTTGAGAAGATCATATTGTATTCATCCAGAATCTTTGACTAATGCAATATACAAATAGCAAGGGTTTTTAGATGTGGCTTTCCCCAGGAAATCATTGTGTTATGCGTGATTGAATTATTTCTCTTATATGCTTCATGATTTCATCGATCGTTTATTGTTTTTGCTGAAGAGTATAGTAGATTAAAGTCAATTGTTTTAGAATATTAAAATTTGCAGTTTGAATCTACGATGAATTTCTACATAATGTTATATGGATGTAAGGTTTGGTGTTGCAGTATATCTAGAGAGTCATAGAGGAAGATTAAACAGATCCAATGGCAGTTTATAACCTACAATCTCAATATTAGATGAAATACTCCCTACCCTATCCTCATGATTGAAGCAAGCTTTTCCCTCATTGGAAGCATGACTATGATTAGGTATCGCATGTATAAGAAGAAGTTATACAACATGGATGCCAAGAGCTTTCCTAAATTTGCTTCTATCTCTAGACAAAACCCCCAACTTCGACTCAAGTGAGGATGGAACTAATATTCAGTGGACCTTGGGGAGTGAAGGAGGAGATCATCTTATAGAATCCAAATAATATTAAAAATATTACTACTTCCAAATTTAAGGAGAAATTTTGGGGAGATAAAGAGTTAGAGGGAAACAGGAAACTAAGATATTATAAGGAGGTGACCAACCTTAACCTTGAAAACCAAAACTATCTTTATGTCTTGACTAATGTTAAGAAGAAAATGGACATTGTCAAGATAAGAACTAATTATCATGAGTTGCTTCATAGTTAAGCTAGGCTTTGGTCAATTCCTCAAATGTCATGGGATGAAAGAGTTTGTCATCTTTGTGATCTTAAGAGGGTTGTAGATGAAATGAAATTTCTCTTAGGTTGTCCATATTATATTCATATTCAATCTAATTTTCAAAATATCTATCACACTACCAACCTTCTTGACCTTTTAACTCAGCAAAACTATGGTGATCTAGGAACACTTCTCTCACTTATTTTTTAGCATAGAATTAAAATGTTAAAGAATTCCAACTAATATTTGACCTTCTTAAGGTCCTATAATCCATATAGGTCTTTTTTGGACATTAATCACCATCATCATTACAAAAAATAAACATAAAAATAAAAAGGAAACTAAATTTTACCTTTAACCTTGACAGAAAACTACAAACTTAAAACTAATAAACAAACAAATAAAAAATTTAAATAAAACACATAATTCATAAAATAAATAATTAACCAAAAAATGAATTAAAAATTAAAATCATTTTGAAAATTTAATAATATAATAAAAATCCCTAAAAAATAAAATTAAAAATTATAATATTAAAATAAAATTAAACAAAAATATATTTTAAAATTATAAAATAATAAATACAATTTAATTTAAATTAAAACAAAGTTATATATATATATATAATATATATATATATATATATAAACTCATTGTAAAGTCATTGTAAAGTCATTGTAGGTAAAGTGGGGTGGGTATGCGACATCACCCTATACAGGATGGGCCAAGTATAAGCAGTCGAACGGCCACAAGTAAAGTGGAATGGGTTAGGGGCAATGATGTAAGACATTGCATAGAGGAGTGGAGTGGATTGAACCCACCCCACTTCGCCTACCACTGTTATTTGAGATTTGTGTGTATAAATATGAGTTATAAGAAGAATTTCTACATAAATCACATGTAGAAAATATTTGTCGACATGTTTCGAACCAACTAGTGTGGTCCATCGTCAGGACAAGTTGAGGATTCAGATCATGGCTGCATACTAAATAGGGAGAGCAGATCCTCCAAATGGCTAGGTTGACTAGGTTGACTAACAACGACTATATAGAAAAATGGTTAGATAATATTATAATGTTAAAAGGTGATAAAAATAATATTATAATTATAGTAATTAAATAATAATAAATTATATATTCGAATGTAATACCATTATATTATAGTCAAAAGGTAATAAAAACTAATATTATAATTATAGTAAAATATATTATATATTCGAAATTGATTCCATTTTATTTTAATCATATATTATTCTTTGGTTATTAATATATTAATTCCTTATTAATTTATATACTAGGGATAAGTAAAAGGGTTCTTTTAGAAAGTTTTTCTTCAATTATTAAACTAATTTATTTAATTCCAAGAATGTTATTCTATTCTATTTTTATATATTATTCTATGGTTGTTAAATTAACTTAATTAATCACTAGGGAAAGGTAAAGGGGTTTTTTTAATAGGATAGATTTAGTGGAAATAATAATTTATTAATGAATATTGGTTAAATTTCTATTTATTTCTTTTTATTTATTTATTATTCTATGGTTGTTAAATTAACTTATTTAATTAAGTATTTAAATCATTAGGGTTGAGTAAAGGGGGTTTTTAATAAAATTGATTTAATGGAAATAATAAACTATTAATGAATATTAGTTAAGTTTTTATTTATTTATATCTTTCAGGAATAAATAAATAAAATGAGCGACACATTTTAAAAAACAAGAAGGTAAAGAACAGGACCATTAGTAAACCACTGAGCCAAAGGAGAAACCCTAAGAGGAAGGAAAAGACAAGGCTCCAAGGACAAGGATCCGGGAAAATTAGGGGAAACATCGAAAGCTCGAAAAGGTAAAAAAGGGGGTGGTGGGAGTAAAAGCAAGACTAAGAAGAAAGGGCAGGGATCCAGTAGCTACTGATCTTCCAGCCGTCATCTCCATTGAGATTGTTAGGCCTTCTTTCAATTTCAATAGCTTCCCTGAATTTACGGTGATGGAACTGCGCAACCTTGGCAATAACCTTGGCCTCCTATATACAAACCTGATGCTTGGTCTTTTCTGCATCCTCTGCTAATGTTGAAGACTTGGTTCTCCCATGTCTTAGGTGAGCTGCATGTTCATTGATCCTTTGATGGATGGAGCACCATGTTTCGCCGATATAGGGGGTCCCACAAGAACAAGGGATCAAGTGGACATCCTTCATGTCTTTAGGGTCTATGGGATCTTTCACCGATCGGAGGGATTTACGAATGGTCTTGAGGGGCCTAAAGGTTGAGG
>APFE030269909.1:7896-21105 GCA_000404065.3 Pinus taeda
AATAATATATAACGTGTCCTGTTCCGAGGGGTCAACGTGTCCGAATCCGACACCACGAATCTCGAATCCTACGTGTCCCGAATCCCCATGTCAGGTGACTTAGAAGGTGATGGTAGCCAGCAATAAGATGATTGAAAAGGTAGGGAAATGCCATAAGGTCAAATTGCAGATTCAAGACTTTAATTTAGAATCCCCATTCTTCAGTGTATTATTAGCAGGAGTAGATGTGGTCTTAGGTACCCATTGGCTACGAACCCTAGGCACTTATTCTGCCAACCATCAAGAGCAGTTTATAAGATTTAACTGGGACGGGAAGAGGTACGAGTTATATGGATTCCAAGCACCAAAGAATCAATCGTGTCGTCATCCCAAATGATGAAGATGATTCGAAAAGGAGCACCAGCTTATGTAGTACAATGTCACCAATTAGAAATGTTATTTGCAAAAATGATCAACAAAGAGTCACCAGAAGTACAAGAACTAATTCAGAAGCATGAAAAAGTATTCCAAGACCTGCCCATGAAAATGCCTCATAACAGGGAAATCAAGCATACAATAGAAGTCAAAGCGGGATCAGACCCCGTCAACATCAAGCCGTATCAATATCCACATCACCAAAAGACTGAAATTTAGAGATTAATCCAAGACCTTTTAAAATGTGGGATCATCTCAAAAAGTAAGAGCCTGTATGCTGCTCTAGTGGTATTGGTAAGGAAGAAGGATGGATCATTCAGGCTATGCATTGATTATAGAGGATTAAACAAAATAATGATTAAAAAGAAATTTCCAATACACTTTATTGACGAAATGTTGGATGAATGTTGATTTGGGGTAGCATCGGATGTGCTCTAGCCACGAAATTTGGTGGAGAGGTTGGGGCACATGAGATATCTAATACCCAGAAAGGGTTTGGGCAGATCCTTAGGAGAATAATCACTGAATCACTGGACAGTGAATAAATTAAAGCAAAAAATCCATAGCATAATCTGAGATTTGGTAATTGCATTGAATCTACGAATATCGGCAAGGTCGTTAAAAATTTAATGAGACTACCGACATCATTAATTTGAGGTAAAAGTCATTCGTGAATGAGAAAGAAACCTATGTCGTGACTAAAGATTCAAATTAGAGGTAGAGATCGTGTAGAAATATCACTTAAAAGTTAAAACTGTGAATAGCTCTATTGAATAGGCAGAATTGAACCGTAATCATTAATCTGAGGTAAAATTCAATTAAGAACGAAATTAAAATGCAAACATTTAACAAACAGAAATTAGAATGCAAACAAACACTTACAGGCAGGCGAAAAAAATGTATGGTAAAGCACGGCAGATGGGAGATGGATGGGAAAGCACGGCAGCCGAACATAGTGCTAAGTTGCTTACTCCTCACCAGTGAACACAAACCGAAATAAAATCACCACGTTAACACAACTGCTTACTCCTCATGGCAGGTAAACAGAGCTGAATCGTTGATGAATTCAGTGTTGATGAGGGATAAAATTATATAGAAACGTTGAGTCAGTTTTTCTGCCAAACCTAAGTAAGTTTTCCGCAAAGAAATCGCACCCATTTTTTCCCGGGCTTTTTGGGTACGCGTGGATCGAAGCTCCTACAAGCTCCCGATCCAACCTCCCACTTGAAACCCATTCCGAACACCACGATTTTTGCAAATACAAGCTCGCAGAAAGCTCCAACGCTCCAACCAAAGTTTCCGCCTATTTTGGAGCATTTTGTACCAGCTCCTAAGCTCCCAGGAACGCCCAAGCTTGGGGTACTTGCTCTCCAACGACCAGGAGCTGTACCCGTGCAACATTGCATTGAAGCCAAACTCAGTGACACCAAAAGACATAAAAGATATCTCAAAAGTAATATTTCAAGAAGGTAAAAAAGTACTACAAAATATGCAAAGAGAAGTTGACAAAATCATCGTTGACAAGAATGAAGGAATTTCTCGTCTTAAAGACCATAATGAAAAATTACTAACTCAAATTAAGAAGCTTAAGAAGGACAAAAAGTCGTTAGAAAACAAGGTACAACATCTTACTGAGAAGGAAGCATCGAAATCGTCAAATGTAGAAATTCAAGTTGAAGAGAAAGGAATAAATACGGTAATACCAATCCAGTGAATATCACAAGTACAACTCAAGAAGAAGACAAGCCAATTGAAGAAAAGACACACTCAGATGTTGCAATTCAGACAATGAACATTCCAAATAAAGGTTCTATAACCAACTCAACAACATCAGCACCTAAAGTAAATCAGGAAATTGCCAAACATGTGATAAGGGAAAATCAAATCGCCAATATTCCTTATCGACATTCGAACCACAACAGCAGACATCCCAATCAGTCTGTGTATCTGTATCACTCAAAACATAAACAACAAACTCATGTTATGAAGAATAATGATGTTGGAAGAATCCACACTGACGATAACAAATTATCTCAGCTATCAAGTAATTGCAAAGTTCCACAAAAGATTGATTTGGGATGGTCAAATCCTTTCTTAGTTCGACAATTTAATTTATCACTCCAAGCATCTTATCATCTTGTATCAACAAAGATGACAGATCGAAGAATTTCAAAAGATGTGAATAGATTACAAAGACAAAGAACAAATGATATGTCTTGTCAACAATAAGCTTTGAGGACAAAGCTTTTTGAAGAGGAAGGTTATGTTATCAATAAAATATATATAGAAATAATAAAATAATGTAAGCAATAATAATCATAATTAATAATTAATTAACTAGTAATTAATAATTAATTAACTAGTAATTAGTTAATGAATAGGCATGTCTCTAAGGACATGACCATTCATGAAAGGGTACCTGTTAAGGTATATATTCAAGACCCTCAATTGTAATTGAATCATATCATATTCTTATTCAATACATTTTATATATTATTGTGTCCTTAATGGATATCTTCATATTCCAAGTCTTCTTGAGTATTTAACTCAAGTATAAACTTTGTTCGTTACAATTTAAAATCACTCTAAAAGAAACCCTAGAATCGTTTGTATCCTAGACTCCATTTGCCCTAGATTGACAAGGCACTAGCCTTTATCATTTGTGGCATTCCTTTAAAACCCTAAAATCATTTTTCCTCTTGTTTTATGGCATATTAGGGCTAAATTAAAACAAAATCTTTTGTTTTACCATTTAGTAACCTGATGATACATGCCCTAGGGTTAGGTTTTGTTCAAAGATGCATGAACCAAGCTAATCCAATGTTTTTCATGCTATTCTCAGCGATTTTCTAGGGCTCACTTCAAACTTTATTTGTTGTTGTATTCTTTATAAACTGTAAAAACTTATTGTAAATTTGTCCTTAGTTTACTCTTAAATTTAGCTTTCATTACATCTAATTTTAACAACTAAATTTACTATTGTTATAAACTATTGTTTTGCTAATATTTTGCTGGCCTAAATCCCTAGTTTATAATAGTTTTGACTTTCTTGCTTTGGTGTGTTTGGGTGACCCTTTTGAGACTCCTTTGGCTAGCTTTTAGATTCACCCAAAGGAACTTTGAACCCTAATCTTGAACTTAGACCTTTATCCATGCAAACCCTAATTTGTCATATCTTTATCTAGTGACTTTATATTGTAGGATCCTTCAAGGGCATTTAGCTTGAGATCCTTGGGTTACTTGATCCCTAAGCCTTAATAGGGAAGTTGATGAGAAATCTAGGGCATGAATAGTTAAAAGATTTCTTTGTTTGATAATTGCTTGTGATATACTTTTACTTAGCTTATAGTCTTTTTTCGTTATGTTATTATTGTGTTCTTTTCATCAAAGGAATTACCAATACGCATAATAAAACACAAGTGACACAATATGTAGGCTTGTCAGCCAAGGCAAAAACCTCTCACCTCTTGAGAGGAAAACCCGACCAAAATTCTTCTTCTATATCTTCAATTGATGAGTACCAAGACCATGACAAAGACCCTTGACTCTAGTATCCTCTCAAAAACCTTGTCACTAACCTTGATGCTCTGCCTCTTTCCTTACTCGACTTTTTTCTTGATCTTGAACTGCTCTCCTCGGCTCCTCCTAGAGAAACTCGGTCTTTAGATCTCTATCTTAGTCACCCAGAACAAGTACCCCAGAAGAACCCTTCCTTCATTGACCCCATAAGAAACCTTCCTTCACAATCCCCAAAAGTAATTCCCCTGCATTGTCCCAAAAACTTCTCTCCTTCGCTGACCCAGAAGAATCTCTCCTTCGTTGACCCAAAAGAATCTCTTCTTCATTGACCTAGAAGAATCCTCCTTTGCTTGCCCAAAAGATCCTCGTCTTATCACTTCCTCACACTTATCTTTGTAGCCTTTTTCTTCGCACTTCTTCACCGAATGCTTGTCGAGTTTCTTGCCTTCAAGTGAGGCCAAGTGAGGCTACTTATACACATCAACTCATGACCCATAAGCCGACATGATGACAAGTAGTGAGGCCGACTTCTTCTAGCATGTTCTTCCATCGTTGTAGATTGATTTGAAGAGGATAAGTGACAAGGTCTTGGAGAATACTTTACATAGACAAGATTGACCTTTTACAAAGTGTAACATGACTTCATTACATGACAATGACTTTATCATTTTATGACTAGATGACAAATAATTCCTAAAGACTCTCAATGGGAGTCTTAACTCAAAAATAAAATCTCTTGCTCATGAAACCCATGAAGCAAGCAATACAATAAATTTATTTTTCTTCTTTACATCACATTACATAAAATCATAATTACATGTCATTATGAAGACCGAACCTAGTTACATTTTTCAACACTCCCTCTTAACTAGGGAGGTATTCATAACAGTACTTTGAACTTTCTCAATCTGAATAATTTCTCATAAGAAGAATTTGGATTGGTAACTCATTTGTATAGCATCATATCAACCAGCATTGTTACATAGCAACGTTGCACGAAGCGCGGATGCGAAAGCGTCATTTCCAAAAAATCTAGGAAGCGAAGCGTCTCGGAAGCGTTTACTATATATATATATAATATATATATTATATATATATATATATATATTATATATACTATATATTTCGCATTTAAATAACAAAAAAAAAAATCCAAAATACCAAATTAGTTGTAGAAGACAAGAAAACATGCATATTTTCACATAAAACAAGATAGATATGGCATCCATTGTACATCAATGATTAATTATTCCAGCATCAACCATCTACAATCTAGATTCCTCTTCTCTTGTCTAGCCTCTGCCTCTACTTCAATTCTATAGGGATTTTAGTCAACATTGCCTAATTTTGATCAAACAGCTTAATTCAAGCCTTATAATATGGTAGAGAAAGCTTAACATGCCTAATCAATGATTTTGACTTGAGTGAAGTGTACATAATTACTAAGGCCACGACAAAGGAGTTCAACAATCAATAACACCAACACTGGGGCACATATAGGGCTTGGTACTCTTGATAAAATGTCAATCACATGCCCTCATACATGATATAATCCAATGAAACGCCACAATCCCATTGATCCTAAAAGCAATTAAGTCTGTTGAATTTTGAATGGGATATGAAATTCTATTTTCTCCATATGAAGTCTAATGAGGTTGGAACCACTCTCAAACATCTTGAGTCATTTCATGGTAATGTTAAAAATTTAAGTAGAAGGATGGAAATGAAAGATAAAGGAGAATGTCACTTTTACTTTAAGAATTTAACATTACCATTAGGGAGCATCTAGGAAGCGTCTAGGGAGCATCAAGGGGCACCTTGGGAGTATTCGGAAAAGGTAGTTCCTCACATAACAGTTCGAAAATTCCAAAAACAAAAAACAAAAAAAGCCACGCAGAACCGTCAACCTTCTCTCAGATCCACTCACGATCCGCAGTGGATACACACCCAAACCTCCACAAATCTGCACTCGATCCTTTCCGGATCCGCGGATAGGGCCCCCATGTTTCCAATTTTCTAGGAATCGCCAAAAAAAGGCGGAACGGTGGATCCAATTTTCCGCTCCGCGGTTCTGTTCTGCCGAAGGACCGGTGGCCGATCCATAGGGACGCAAATCTGCCTCCGGATCCTTGGGAGGGGGAGGTTCCAGCAACACTGTTACATCGCAAGGCCATGACTAACAGCTCCATCTCTCCACAATATCTGAGCTCAATGCTGGCGAGACCAATGATTTATAGACACTCTCATCATTATCTCTCTCGGAACATCTCCTACCCGAGTACTCAGGGTGTGTTCCATGAGGACTATTCTTATCTTGGACACTCCAGTGCTCAAAGAATATCGGTCCTCCACGAGTACTCTCCTATTGGATGCCCTATCTCATCCTCAAAGAGTATCAAATGCCCAATGATTACCCAATCGTCCATTCTGTCTTCCCAGGTGAAGACCAGAATGGCGTGTCTATCTCTCCCTCTCAAATAGGGAGGACATATTCCAATAAAGGAATGTACTCATTCCTACATAAGGAATGTACCTAAGCTCCCTCTTGGCTTAGGAATTTCCAAGTTTCTTCCAAGTAAGAAACTTTCCAGGCTCCCTCTTAGGGACCTACAACAACTTCTCAAGTGGAGAATATGGGACAACTAACTGCTTGAAGAACTCCTCTTTTCTTCGATGTCATAAATTTCTTTTGTCATGAGTTAGTCATGTCCTCATTTCATCAGAAAGAAATCCATCAGTTTTCCATCTTGGTTTTGCTTCATGTCATGCTGCTTTCTTTATGCCATATTTTCCGGAAGGCTCTTACATCCCTTCAATGTGGTCTTCCTAGAAGTCATCCACAGATCTTCCCTTTGGCAATCCTGCATAAGCCCATCCAAATATTAGTTCAAAAATAAGAAATGAACACTTAAATCAAAAATTCCTTTGTGATGGTCTTTCCTCCTAAGTCCTGACATCTTCCTATAGGCATCAGCATCATGCATGCATGTTGACACGTCTCCTAAAGATATTCATTGTCAAGTGTCTACATCTTTTCCCAACTCCTATCAGAGTCTTCATATCTTTCTGGGAGATATTCTAGTCAACTATTCTTGGTCTCGCATGTTGAATGCCTTCTACCTTTGTTGCATATTTTCACGATCTCTTCCTTTCTTTTTACACACTTCATTTTCAAGAGCTTCCAATCAAAGTTCCTTAATTGTAGTTTGCTCCTTTATGATTCATATGAGAACATATTATGTTGATTTCATCTAGTGTGACTTATGATTTTCTGCAATCTTTCAGAGGAGGAGATCCCCCTTTTCTTTGATCATGTTTCCCAAGATGGAAATAGTGATCCATATTATCTGCAACCATATGACATGTCTTTCATAATAATCTATGTTAGCATACATACCTCATCTTTCCTTTAGGTCATCCAGACTTCCTGCAACAGCTTCCTTTCAACAAAAGAGTTTTATCATTTAGACCTGCTTCATTGTTATGTCATCATACCATCATCCCTTAAATCCCACAAGTTGGAATTCCTGATGAAACACTTGCTTTCCTTGTAGATCGATGAATCCTTTGATGAGCATTCCATCAGAGAAACTTGAGGATCTTTCGTATCCTCACCTGGAAGATGTTTCCTTATTAACTATTGTATGATGATTCCAGTCGATGATGACCTCTACTTCTTTCTATTAGTATCACTTGAGATTTCAATGAGGTTTCCAAGAGCTCTTATTCTTTGTAATCAATAGAATTTATTCCAAACATTCTTTTTGTTTCCCATACTTAACTCTAGTACTCCTGATACTGTTCTCCCAAGAATTCTTAGAGCCCCATGGTGTAAGTGTCCCATCCTTTTGTGCCATAGTTCGTTCAAATCTTTTTCCCCACTGCTGCCTATCAGTGCCATTGGAGATTCTAGCTGTAAACTATACAACCTATTACTTCTGACTCCAATCTGGGCCTTCTTTTTCCAACTCAAGTGTTTGACATATACTTTCTCCTTAATGAAGAAAACATCATAGCCCTTGTTTTGAAGCTGAGATAAAGAGAGTAAGTTCATCCCCAATCCCGGCACATGCAGCACATTGGTTGCTCAAAGTCGATCCACTACTTCTGTTTGAAAGACTATAGTACCTCTTCCTACGGGGGTACATTTTGACTTATTTCCCATGTTGATCTGGACGTTCATCCTTTCTTCCTGATAATTCGAAAAACATTCTTGCATTTCTGTCATGTGCCAGGAAGCCCCACTATCTATATACCAAACCTCAGAGGAAGTAGAACTCGCTAAGCAAGCGACTCCTCCTTCTAGTCTGGAAGCTAACATAGAATAATCATGATCCATGCTCCTCGTGCTCTCTTCTTCCTCTGGAGATCTGTGTGAGTCCTTTTGAGTTGATGCCCCGACATCATGCTCTTGACTTATAGAAAATTCTTTAATCCTATTCCCAGATCTCTGCTCTGATACCATGTTAGAATTTATATCACAAAATTCTACTGCAGTAACTGATTTATTTCTCACGATAAGTTGTTTACAAAACCCTTCAATAAACATTAAAATAAATTCTATTGCAGTTATCACATAATAGCATAGAGAAAAATAACAGTGATATATAAGCACAAGAATCAATCACATCAACGCAGTTATTTTTGGACAATTGTCCCTGGAAAAACCCAATGTGGGAAAATCGGTGCAGCAGATGAGGGTTTATTTATTATTCTTCAGCAAAAATCTCTTTACAAGGAATGATTTTGTAGTACATAGAGAAATCTTCAAGGAAACACCTAAGATAAATTTCCTCCTCAACCAAGAGAAATTCTGACACCCCAGAGACCCTTTAGCCTTCACTGCATCACCCCTGCATCATCTACATGAGGACTGCGTCATCTACGTGAGAACTCGTCCTTGCCTGCGTAGTCTCTCAAAGCTCTCCCTCTGTGCTGTCTCTCTGAGGGACTGCGTCACCTCCTCCACGGTCTCTGACTGATGCTGAAACCCTCCTCTTCCTTCACCCTGCAACTCTCCCTCTGAAATCGAAATCTTTCTCCTTGAGAATCGATTTCCCTCAGGTTACTCAGCATTTGCCCGATGTGTCTCCAAATGACTCTCAAGTCTTCTCTTATACTTTTCATGTTGATAAATCAACGACCAAGATTAAGTCCCTAATCAACGACTAAGATTAAAACAGACTTGATCCTCGTCTCTTAGAAGCTTCTCACCTATATCTTTATTAATACCCATTAATATTTTTATTTTCCTAAGTTTAGACTAAGGAACCCATTAAAAATATTAATTATTTTAATAACTCATCATCCGAGTGAAATTTCTCCAAACGATTTCTGGGTCTTGGAGATATCATGAATTCTAGCCCTTCCACAAAATTTTGGAGTCATACCACATCCAATGCTACCCAAAATCAACACTTTGGTGATTTATGAGTGATGATCTCTGAAGTGCTTCTAGGGTTTAGATGTTTCTTCTTGCTTCCTTCTTGAAGAAAATTTCAAGACTCTTGCTAGAGTATATTTCTTCGATCTAGGGTTTTGGCAGATCTTGATTTCTTGCTTAATGTTCTTTGACTTGCTTTGATCTTTCTTTGAAGCTTGATTCTCGTTTGTCTACTTGCTTGAATGCCCCTTCTTGAATTCAACACCTTAGCTCTGATACCATGTTGAGAAATCTAGTGCATGAATAGTTAAAAGATTTCTCTGCTTGATAATTGCTTGTGATATACTTTTACTTCTTAGCTTATAGTCTTTTCTTCATTATGTTAATACTATGTTCTTTTCATCAAAACAATTACCAATATGCACAATAAGAGACAAGTGACACAATATACAGGCTTGTCAGCCAGGGCCAAAACCTCTCACTTCTTGAGAGGAAAACCTAATCAAAATTCTTCTTCTAGATCTTCATGATCCGAAATGGATCCTAAACACCCTCTAAGTCTTCAAACATCCAAAACTATCGCATAAGAAGAACCTTTAAAAAAGGCGGATTACACTATCGGGGGAGAAAACCACAAGGAAACAGCGGAAATAGAGCCTATCAGAGGCTTGGACAGTGATGCACAGGAGCCGTCGGATCTGGCCAATCAACGGTCCAGATCCGATCGACATACCGCAATCGGCAGTGGCAAGCAGAGGATATCGGAGCCTATCATATGACAATTGCAATCGCGATCAGTGTGGGTCAACGAGGACCGTCGATCAAGCGTGCAGATCGACGGCCCAGGTTAACTCACAATATCGCAATCGGCGATTATTGAGGAGCGCTTGCAAACGGCCCGGGGGTCTATGCGATATGCGATTGCGATCAATCGCATCGCAATATCACATCGAAGCTACACAAAGGAGCGGGGCCAATAGAAATATGGCTTGCGACAACCGAACCCAATAGGGTTATAGGCAATATTTTATATATTTTGAAATCCGGAAAATGGCATTTTCCTTTGTATTTCGCATTTCCCCCAAATAAATGAATTGCAAAGGAAATGTGCCTGACGCGATGAAACCGGACCCGAAAGGGTTTATGAATGCACATGTATAACATTTCAAGTCTGCCATAAAGCCATTTTGCGATATTTTCAATGTTTTAATGTATTTTTTAAATACAAAGGGAAACCACGAAATGAGCGGGATTTCGGGCAGGTCGTAGGCGGTAAGTGGTTTTGGCCGGGCTCCACCCGCGCCCATACACTCGCTGCCACATGGCCAAGCACCGAAGAGAGAAAACCACCCTTTTTGGGCAGTTAACCCCCGTACGCATGAGCTGCCCGAAATGGATCTCAACCGTTGGATCAAGATCACTCAGATCAATGGTGGATATGCGATAGCGATATACAGGCAGACCCTATAGGAGTATAGAGCAGATTTAAGGATATTTGAAGTCCAATAAATGGCAGTTTGGCGAATTTTCCTGTGTTTTTAGTGTATTTCTCTGTGTAAACAGAGAACGCTATTTTTGGGGATTTTGAAGGCCGGATGGTCCCTTCCGTTGCAGAACAGGTGGCCACCTTCCCTAAAGATATTATGCCATGATTGCTAACGCTCATAAGGGGATTCAAGCGGACAAAGGCTGGGAGCCCAAGAGCACGAGAAGGGGAAACGAACAAACAGCATCGATTGGCTTTAAAGCCACAGACTGACAGAAGACAGAGACAAGCAGTGCTGAGACAAAGCAAAAACAGAGACAGAGAGTGAGAGAACGAGTCTGTGTACTCAGAGGGGCTTGAGGGGTTCAAGCAAAACTCTTCTTGTTTTGTATTTGTGTGTTGAGACTCAATTTGAGCTTATTTTTGTAAAACTCTGCTGTTGAAGACATAATAGAGAGGTCACCACTGAAGGCTGGACCAGCACACGTAGCCCAAGAGTTTTGGGTGAATTCCATATTAAACTTGTTGTGTTTATGTGTGTTTGCCTATTAAACTTGTTGTGTCTATGTTATTCGCAATCTTATCAATCCATTGCACTATGTAATATAGACAAATCCATGCACATGAGTCTGTAGTACCTTAAAATTAATCTAAGATCTTCATTTTCAGATCAAGTGGTATTAGAGCTTTAGTTTTGCTAAGGTTAGACAAGCTTGTGCTGGATTGTTGAATGCTAACTAGGTCAAAGCTCAAAATAGGAGAAGGAGAACTTGTTGAGGCTAATCCAGAAATTGGAAGACTTTATCTTAGGAGGATGGCAGAACAAACCTCATCGAAATCAGACTCTCAGTTCATGGACAATTTCATGACCATGAGAGCCATGGTGGAAGAGATGTATCGAGAATTTAAGAAAGGTCGAGGTGAAAGTACTTCAACCTCCAAACAAGACAAAGGAACAGAGGAACCTCTTCTAAATGGCCATTCAGAAGGCAAAGGGAAAGGGGAAGAGCCTCCTCCATCAACACCTCCTTCTAGCCCTGATTAAAAATAAATAAATAAAATAAATAAATAAATAAAATAAAATAAAAATAAAAATAATAAAAAAAAATAAAACACACATCTTTGATCAAATTAGATGTAAAATTTGATTTGCCAATATATGATGGAGAATTAAATGCAGAAAATCTAGATAACTGGATTAGGCAAATTGATGTATATTGCAGGGTGCAGAACATTGATTCAGAAAGGAGAAAGATTTAGCTGGCTAGCCTTCGCCTTGGAGGAACTACCCCAGTGTCGTGGAAGGCAGGACACAAGCTGATTTGAAGAAGCATGGTAAAATCCTTTCTACCTGGAGTGAATTTGTTTCTGACATTAAAAAACAATTCTATCCACTAGCTTATATGCAGCAAGCAATGATGAGTTGGCAAACTCTTCGCCAATTAAAGGGGCAAAGTGTACAAAGCTATACTCAGGAATTTAGAAAAAGAGCTTTAATTCTAAACATTTCTCTAGACTCACCTGAAACTTTGTTGAAGTATATAGGTCGTCTGCATAGCTATTTGAGGCACACCATTCTCATGTTTAACCTTACTAGCATAGATGAGGTATCAGTTCAGGCTACACATCTAGAGGCTAGAGGCAAGAATGTGAACCCAGAGATTGGGGGATCATCAAAACCCACTGCAAGCAAGAACAAGGAAAAGAAGAAGCGGAAATGGAAAGAGAGGAAGGAAAACGTTGTACAGAAAGACAAACCTTCATGCACTCACTGCAAGAAGGATGGACATGATGATGCACATTGTTGGTCTTTGCACCCGAGCTAAAACCCAAGAAGTTCGATGGCAAGAAGAAGAAGATTGTTGCTGCTATTCAGAAAGATTTGGGGTCAGACTCAGGTGATGAAACAACAGTCACAGCCACAGGTATAAAAGGTTATTTGCTTTAGAGAATGCTGAGATCAAGAAGCAGGTACAGGAGCTGCTCAAAAAAAGGTTCATAAGACCAAGCACATCACCATGTGGATCTCCAATCGTGTTGGTAAGAAAGAAAGATGGTTCGTGGAGCATGTGCGTTGATTACAGAGCACTGAATAAAATAACGATCAAGAATCGTTATCCTCTTCCTCGCATTGATGATCTATTAGATCAGTTGAAAGAAGCAGTTTACTTTTCCAAGTTGGACTTGTGTAGTGGCTATCATCAGATCAGAGTAGCAGAACAAGATGCATGGAAGACTGCTTTCAAGACAAAGCAAAGGTTGTATGAATGGCTGGTTATGCCTTTTGGCTTAACTAATGCTCTTGCCACTTTCATGAGAGTTATGAATAATGTACTCCGACCTTTTATTGATGATTTTGTAATTGTATATTTAGATGACATTCTTGTTTTCAGTAAAACATGGGAAG